>JACXGK010000309.1:0-12694 GCA_016801125.1 Novumbra hubbsi
TGGCGCGCAGCCGCAGAAGCAGCTAGCGTCCCCGAGCAAGAGGAAGAGGTGTCAGACGTGCCCTCGCAAAAAGGATAGTAAAACCAACACAATGTGCGGCAGGTGTAGGCGATACATATGCGGAAGTTGCGCTCGCGCGTATTGTGCCGACTGCGCAGAGTCAATACAGGATGGGCAGGATGGGTCCGAGTGACCCGAGAGCCCGGGGGGTGGGCCGCAAGCCGAGGACAGCACAAGGGTTAAAAGAGTGTTTACACCAGGTGTTCTGGCAAATCTCCCAACCTGGCACCATTCCCGTCATAGCTACCTAATCATTTCACTTATTCCTACACTAATTGGCATACAACAGAAATCCTCTCACCACTCAAATTTTTGGGAGCACTAATCTCCTATCTATTTTAAATTATTTGGGCGGGGCCAAAAAAGTGCTATCCAATCAATTATTATTTTTGAAAAAGATACGGCGCTTTCTCCCATGTCTGCTTGCAGCTCCAGAAATCTCTTTCACAAAGCTGATGATCTGGATACAATCATTACAATCATTACATGCAATGTTTTACACACATGTATGTATTTCCTCTTCACCTCACCACTCCAAACCCTCAAACCCACCTACATAGCTTATTGTTTTTGCCTCATATTTCTGAAAAGCTGAAATAACTCAAAACTTGATTTTAAGAAACATTCCAAAAATGATGATTTGTAGTTATGCTGCCACATAGCAAGAATTGTCAACAAATACCTCTGCTTCCCAATACCCAATGTTGGAACATTATATCACTGTTATCTCCCTCTCTCTGTCTCTGCATGTTAAATATTAAATAAATGCATGTAAGAAAACACCCCTTTCCAAAACATATTACATGATATTGCTAGACAGTATTGTGTCATACTTATGTTTTGCAATACAATACAGTTGTTGAAGAAGTTTAAATTGTTTCATGTACATGCTCCACCAGAGTCAAAGGGGGACTGAGCTCTAAGAAAACAGAGCTCACAGACTCAGGAGGTAAAGTAGCCAGTAGCGAACTGTGCACATGGGCCAATGGCTCCATAGCTGCTGCTATAACAATGTGGTTCCCAGACACTCCATAACCAAAAATACTTTGTTTTACTTTTATTTATATAAAAATAAAATGTTTTGTATGAACATTGTTGCAGTGAATACATTTTACATAGCATTGTATGAAATATGACAATTGAACCTGTTCTTCATAGTCCTAGCTTACACATTAAGTGTAAAGTATAGAAACGCATTTTAAAAAACATAACAATTACAACTCGGTACTTTCCTCTGTCCTAGAATCCTCTGTATTCTAAATGACACAATGGTCATTCGGTTGGAAAGCCGAGCCAACAGAAGACATCCCACGGTCACACTGTGGCTTGTCTATTGAACAGCTGTCAAAGGTGTAACATGGAAGAAGGGTCTGCCAGGCAGGCTCCAAATGAACCAAATCTCCGTGCCAACAGAGCAGTTTCCCCAGCTTTGCAAAACAGTTAAACCACAGCATGGCGGAGCGGCCTGGTCCACAATCTTTAGGGATCTGTGCAAATACAGGCACAGAGGGATTACCATGGCAGCGGAGCCCTTTTCGAGGGAGAGAGAGAACCCTTCTATCGTCTCACACAGACAAAGGCTGGGGAAATCAAACAGCGCGCGAGGCCGAGAAAGATTGCACGGGGTCTCGCTTAGTCATTTGGAGATGTAATTGGTTTGAATGGTTTCCGATCTGTGCTACTGCGGTGATGTTCACAGCATTGTAATCACTGTCAATGATCCGCTTCTGAATTTCAATATGTTTAAACCTAGTTTAGCACCACAATATAGCATCATTTCGGGCTAGGATGAAAAAATATATTGTTTAAAAGAAACATGTTTAAGTCGTTTTTTGTTTGATAACAAAAAAAATAAAAAAATCTAGTGTGTGTAAAATATTTTGACAAATATATATATATAAAAAAAAGAGAAATGTCCTAGGGATGTCAACTTCGTCTTTGACATTTTGGAGTCGCATACTGGACTTCTGCCGGAATCCTGCTGGATTGTTCCGTTTTTTAATCTGGCGCATTGCTTAGTCACATGACTAAACCCTCAGTAATGTCTTACTGTGTGGCTTAATTGCTTGCTGTTTTCTTGGCAACAGATTATATAGATTACACAATATTAGACTATTTGATGTGCTTTTAATCAGTTTATTTACATATTTGGCATATTTCCCACTAGACATTTTGGCCATTGTTATTTATTTGTTTCATGTATGTTTTCATGGAGAAAAAAAGGCATTTCTAAGTGAAAGTTTTGAACAGTTGTGTATTTACGGATGTGCATTTGTTATGGTAACATTATACTATATATTAAACTCAAGAAGTATTGTCACCCTTCATGAAACTGGTTAAAAGTAAATGCAAAAAATAAACAACATCAAGAATTATCTGTAACATATGAGGGATCCATGTTTTAACACATGAATTTCTCTATTTCAAGAATATTATTATCGAGTAGCACAACACATACTTTTGTCATAACACCTGAGTTTGTGCCAGTGTAGGGTGAGAAAACTGTCAAAGAGGAAACCATTCTGTTTGACATTGGTGCAATAACCCAGATCCAAGTGCATAAGTTGAGCTCAGGTTGACAGCCACCGTAGCTTGCTGTGTAGAGAATTTTGAAGGGGAGTGTAACGAAGATAAGATCATATCGCAATCTCATGAAACAGCTAGCTACTAAATGATCCTTTCCATCCAATTAGGAACTAGAGAGTATTTTACCTACCCTTTCCCATGTCTGTGAATCTTGTCATTTTCTATTAGGGGGGAGTGCGTTCATATTCCTGGAATGGGTATTGTATTGAATTGGGAGTGTGTCAACATATCAGTGGTCATGTTGTGCATTATTAAGGGGAGTATTCGTAATGAGAGTGTGTCATCATATTAGTGGTTATGTTTTTGAATTATTAGGGGGAGTATTTGTTAATGGGAATGTATCTCCATATCAGTGGTCATGTTGTGCATTATTAAGGGGAGTATTCGTAATGAGAGTGTGTCATCGTAACAGTGATTATGTTATTCATTGTTAAGGGGAGCATTCGTAATGGGAGTCCGTCATTGTATTAGTGGTTATGTTGTGTATTATTGAAAGAACTATTTCTTTTGGGAGTGTGTCATGTTTTGTTTTGTGGAATTGGAGGGTGTATATGTATCGGGGGGGTGTACTTGTATTAGTGGTTTACTATTTACATTGTTTTATTCAAATGCTTCCTAGTTTTTCAATGTCAGAGTTTACATTACAACTGCTAGCAAATACTTCTACTTTAAGCTAGTAAGTGGCCCGAAGATATTGTCCTACACCATTGTTATTAAGAATTTCAACCTACTTTAGAAATAAGTTTGCATAACTCCTAGCAACCACACAAAGAAAGCAAACACCTTCAAATTGAATAAGTACACTACAGTATTTGAGATACATCTGATTTTACATCTGATTAAAAAACCCAAAATAGAGATGTTATATTTCATCCAAATCGTGTAGACCCAATCTCTGAACTTGAATCCAATTGAAAACCAGTGGTCTGAATAGAGGAAAGTAGTCCACAAATGCACACCTAACTGCACACCTAACTCTTGAAATGGGTTTCATTGAGGCGTTGTCCAAGATCCCTAAATAAAAAGTGTGCTCCTACCTTGTGAGACTTTACAGGAAGAGGCTCAGTGCTAAAATAGTGCCAATCATTTTGAAAGAAAAATATCATGCAACTTAAAAATACATGGCTCCACATTATTTCTGAAGGTAGCATTCAGTTTTGCTAGATTTCACGAAGGTCACCAATACTGGGCTGCATGTTAACTGTAGTCCCATTATGTTTATTTGGTCGTGTATCAATGACACTCAATGGTAATAAATCCAACGTCACTGTCTAATGGTTCCCTGCTGTTTAGAATGCTTCATATGGTGGCCCTTTATTTAAGTCATTCCTCTGCACATAATGACAGCAGATGGCTCCCTCTTAAGTCTCACTCCTCTCCTACAGGCACAGGCTGTCTGGTTTGTCGGCATGTGCAGAACAATGAGAAAGAAAAGTTTACCTAGAAAAGTCCAGACAATTTTCAAATGCCTTTTAAAGATTGAGACTCTTAAGAATAAAATCTTTCGTCTAGTGGTGTTTAGCTATGAGCTTCTTCTCAAGGTTCCCTTTCACTGCTAACCTCAAGGACAACCTCGAGAACACCTACATGTGGTGATTTGGGGTGATGTGCAAAGAGAAGAGCTGCTAGAAGAACAACTTAATTTGTTTATTGAAGGTGCAGTCTGACTCCACTTTAGCAAATTTGTAACCAAGTGTTGTCTATGAACACAATCTTATAGTTCTGGGGTAACAACTCTTCTGCATGCATGTCCAACTCTATTGTAGATTTAAAAGTGTGAAAAGGGAAATCATCGCATTATGTTATCCATAGCTCCCTGCGTCATTGTGATGGTATTGTCTTCACAAATGTATTTAATGCAAAATCACTCATAAGATACACAAGTATATAAAGTATATGGAATAAATTAGTATACTCCTTCTGAACATGAACATACACTATTTGGACAAAAGTATTAGGACACCTAAACGTTACACTTACAGGAGCTTGTATGACGTCCCATTCTAAATCCACAGACATTAATATCGAGTTGGTCCCCCCTTTGCAGCTACAACAGCTTCCACTCTTTCTACAAGATTGTGCAGTGTGTCTGTTGGAATTTGTGCACATTCTTCAAGAAGAGCATCGGTTTGGTCAGACACTGATGTTGGACGAGAGGGCCTGGCTCGCAATCTCCATTCTAGTTCATCCCAAAAGTGTCCGATAGGGTTGAGGTCAGGGCTCTGTGCGGATATGTGTTCTTCCTAATTAATGCACCTGTGACCTTGGACGAATGTTTAGTCATTGTCATGTTGAGAAAAATACCCTACGTCCCAGGGTGTGGAGAGAGGGCCGCATCTACTCTTTCAGGATTTTGCACTACATCTGCAATTGAATAATGCCATTGGGGAAGTACAATTCCCCCACACATTCAGCACTCATACATCCCCATATAGAAACATCCCCACCGCCCACCTTCACGGTGGGGACCATGCACTTCTCACTCCTCCCTCTCGTGCCGCCAGACATTTTCGATGCAGATCCAAACGGAATGACTTTGGTCTCATCAGACGGGAATATGGATCCCTAAAAAGCTTTGCCTCTGTCATGGGCCTTGGCATTGGCAAAAACTAAACGAGCCCTCTTGTGCTTTGGCTTCAAAAGTGGTTTCCTGTGTGGACAATAACCATGCAATCCACTTCTATGCAGGGTGCATCTTACAGTGGGAAATGAAACAATCACTCCGGTTTGGTTTTCCACAGCTCTTGCCAGCTCCGAGGCACTTGCTTTGCGATTCTCCTGCACTTTTCTCAGCAAAGATCATTCATGACGAAGGGAATGGTTACAGGGCTGGCCAAAACGTTTCAAGTCCATCCTTCTTGAACATCTCTATCACTTTTGCTAATGTGTTCTGAAATAATAACAGGGATTTGCTAATCTTCTTGTACCCTTGTCCTCTTTTGTGCAAATAAATGATTCTCTTTCACAGATCTCCAGACATTTCACTCCCATGTGGTGCCACTGTCAGCAAAAAGTCTGAGAGTGATTCAGTGGGTTAAGTACCACTCTTAATTGGCAACAAATTACACCTGTTCGAGGCAAATAGTTCCACAGGCTCAACTGCTAATGAATTACCCTTAAAGGGCACCCAATTTTGTTATTGGGTATTAACGTGTACCTTTCAGAAGGGCTTACTCATTTTTGCAACATGGCATTTTAATATAGTGAAAAGAAATCCAGATGTTCCTTTTTAGAATTGCAGTGTTTCACTGGTATCTGGTGAACCAGATTTGCTGGAACAACTCATTACATAGGAAATGTAAATGTGCCTTATTTCCAACGAGAATGTAGGAGGTTTTGTTAGGTTCCAGAAGGGGTGTACTGCACAATTCCTACAGAGGTATGTTAAAAGAAATACTCCAGAGTATCTGTAGCCATGTGGCAAAACCTTTAGTGGTCAGACAAAACCAACTTTAGACCTTTTTTGTCTGAATTAAGTGTTACATTTGATGCAAAATCAACACGACCCATCCCCATTCCCCCTGTGCAGCATGGCAGTAGCATAATGTTCTGTTTCTCATTGTTACGGACTGGGGCACCAGTCTGGATAGACGGGAACATCTATTGAGCAATATATAAAAAAGATTTCATGGGAACAGAAGTTCACCTTTCAGCATGACATCGACCCAAAGAACCCAGGCAAACTACTGGTGTGTGTCAAAGGAATAAAAATGAAATGTCCTTGAAAAACCCAGTCAAAAAACAAACCTACTAAAAAATAAGTGACATGACTCGAAGATTCCTGTCCGTTGCTGGTCCCCAAAGACCTTGACAGAGCTGAAACAGTGTGGTTAATAATCATTTTCAAAGCTGTCATTACTACCAAGTATCCTTCCACAGTCTTTACTTAGGAGGGTGTCTTGTTTTATTCTGTTCCTTATAACTATATAAGGTCCAAAAATGGTACCCAATTTAAGATGTATGTCATTCTGTGTATTGGCTCAATAAAAGCAGTTGATAGCTTTTTAGCAGGCTATGCATAATCTTTTTATAAAACGATCAGTTTTAAGTCATATTAAATGAATACAGGGTAATATAAGTACATTTAAAATATACTTAAATATATGCTGGATTATAACATTAGGTGTGACATTGTCAAATGTATCCACAATTTGTTCCAAAGTAATCCCACACCAGCTCCACAGCAACATGAAAATAGACAGTGAAGATAGGATGGATAGGCCTGGTATCACATGATAAATCTTCTTAATTATGACTAATTCCTACCGCTGAGCATTATAACTGTCAGGGCCTTTTGTCTGTTCCCCATTGAGACTGTTAGAACAACATGATCAACATTGCCACACATATTTATTTGTAATGCATGAAATGAAGAGAATATGATTTTCCACACTTAATCTTGGTTGTTTAAACCACAGCCGGCCCACAGGGCAACTCGGCTCTTTTCAAGATGAACCAATAGGAATGTACTGAGACTTCTCAGCAGTGTATGTCTTGCTTGAGAGCCGTAGAAAATCTATTTCATCCTGCTTTATTCCTGTAATGTACATTTTCATTTTAAGATGAGTGCTTCTAGAATGCGGAAATGTAATGTTTCAAGATAGCTTGGGTATACAGAAATACCGCAGTCTTTCTAATGTGGTGTGTAATTGTTATTTAGCTCTTTTCTTCACTTCAACTTCATCTGTGGGTCCTCACCTTTGTTTTTTTACCCTATTAGAGGAGCAGCATGTGAGTGGGGCTTCTCAACAATCCCCCGTCTCTATATCCGGGACACAAATGCACCCCAGCACAACCACCACCACAGTCTCATCACCAGACGCTGATCTATTTTAAAGATTTTCTAGAACAAAGTTCCACAGGCTCACCTCAGTAAAACACTACTAATCTAGAACATTCCGGAGGACATCACAGCATTGCATATCTGGTCATATCTTGTCATTCAGACATGGTGTTTTTACACTGCCTTAACAACAAACCGTTTCCATACAAAACAGGACATAAAGTGAATGAAAGTAATTGGGTCTAAGTAAATGATGTGTAAAGCCTAACGGCTGTCAATAGATTGTGTTTGCACTGAAGTGGCCCATACATTCTGGGGATTCACAATCCCTAACATGGCCAGAGGACTGAACCAAATGACAGATCTAACAGACAGGCCAGTGCGTGCCAGCTGTAACATTTCAATGTTTAGTGTCTTTTAGTGCTGATTCTATTTTATTTCATTAGTTTCACCTGTATCTGGTTTGCCCCTTGTTATGTCCCTATTTGAGTTCCTTCTGCCATGGTGTTTTAGGTCAGTCATTGTTATATGCACAATATTGTAGAAAAGTTGATGTAGTTTCTGGTTTGTCTGCCGTAGTCATTAAAGATATTTTGTGTACAGCCACTTCAGCATCTATATCCTGAAAACTCTAAAAGAATGTTACAGCAGAGAATAAGAGTGTGGACCATACAAGACTAATAACTTTTCATTAACCCTAAATTCTGCACCAATATTACATTATTGATGAATATACACTTAATCAAAAAATGGTACATGAATAAACTTGCTAGTGCCACAATTCTGCATTATGCCATTAATATAATGTCAACCCGGTCACTTCTATATACATGTTAGCCTTTAATCTAACAATGTATTTATGTATCAGCATGGGGAAGGGTCTCTTGAGTGGGGGTGGTAATACAAGACAATTCATAAAAGTGCAGCTGAATAATTGCAATCTGGTTTCTTATCATGGTCATTGCGTTTCAAGCATTCTCCAGAATCCTGTGGCCGGTGTAGATAGGATTTCCTAAAATCTGCCCAGCACAGTTGGGGGGAGGGATGATCAGAAATGTTTGGTTTCTATTGGATGTTTGTGGTTGGTTGGCCACTGTAAGATATAATGTGTTTAACATTTAACAACATTATATTTCAAGTTTAAAGGGTACACCAAACTAGGGGGGAAATCCTCTTATTTATAATCCTTCAGAGCTGATAACTACAGAACCATTGCCAGAGAAACAAATAATCTCTTTCATGACACAGCTGAGTAGTCATAGCAAAACATATTTTAAATACAAGTATGTGAACCACTTGTGCAATTAAATATTTGTTTTTGTGGAGGAGTAGATCAGCCATGAGCAAGCAAACATTATCTGTAAACCATCCACACTGCTCAGAAATTTTGGGAACACTTAAATCCCACATCGAGTCTCGATGAATATTAAAGATCAAAATGTTTACTGTACATTGTGTAATTTGTTAAAACCAAAATGACATAACTGTCAATAGAAAACTAAATCACTAACCAATTGAGGGCTGGATTCAAATACACACTGAAAATCAAAGTAAACAACAGAAATCACAGGCTATTCCAACACATAATGTGACTCACTAGTGTTCATGGCCCACACGCACCTGTATGGACTCCCAACAACATCTGGGCATTCTCCCGATTAAACAGCAGATGGTGTCCTGGGCGATCTCTTCCCAAAACTGGATCAGGGCATCAGTGAGCTTCTGGACAGTCTGTGGCGCTATTTGGCGGCGTCAAATGCTCCGATATATGAAGTCCCATAGGTTCTCAATTGGACTCTTAAGTCTGTAACATGTGCTCAGTATGAACCTGCTCTCATCTGTGAAAAGAATGGACCACCAATGGGGGACCTTCCCATTCTGGTGTTCTTTGAAGACACCCTCATGGAGTTTGTTTCTGACAATTTGGTCAAAACAAACTCCAGTTCGCTGGAGGTCGTTTTGAAGGGCTCTGGCAGTGCTCCTCCATTTAATCCTCACAGAAAAGGGCAGATACCGCTCATGCTGCTGGGTTGATCCCCTTGTACGTCCCTGTCCAGCTCTACTTGTGTAATAACCCGTCTCCTGGCATCTTCACCAGGCTCTTGAGACTGTACTGGGAGACAAAGAAAATCTTCATGCATCCTGAAGGACTGGATGGCCGGTGCAGCCTGAATAAATGCACTTATCAAAATTGGGGTTTAGATTGGTCCAGAAAGATTGGGAAAATTATCTTGGCCCTCAATATGACAGACAAGAGATTATGTTTTTTGAGAAAACTTGAGGCATTTAAAATCTGAGCAAACAATGTCTATAATAAATATGGGGACAATGGACATCCTTGTTTTATACCTCTTGATAGTTCAAAACTGTCGGAGAAATGGTCATTATTTCTATTTCTACATTACAATACAACACCTTTACCCATTGATTGATAGATGCATCAAATGTTCAGACATGTATTCAGACTTTTAAAAATCCTCTATGAAGGTCAAACCTGGTTAGATAAGTTGTAGAGGACGCCGGTTTCTGTGACAATTTTCAGTATATATTTGTTGTTGCATTTCTACATTTGAAAAGACATTGGCCAATATTCCATCAAATTAGCCAAATTAAAAAAAAAGAGTATTCAACTTTTCTTAATAAGTACCTATATTTCCTTTTGGTTCTTTTCTCATTTATTTTGAACCTAAATACAGTTTTTGTTGTTATCTTCCTTTGCCATTATTTCCTCTATATTGTTTCTTACTTTAGTCTCCATTGCCTTGTCTTTATTTCTTTTTAGCTGAGTATTGTATTGTGTAGCCAGTTAAACTCCTGTTGTAGAAATAAATTGGTTATGAACTGGAAAGTTTGTGGGAATAATGAGTGCCAATAAAAATGATGATGAGTTTGCATTTTTCCTTCTTTTTTTTGGTGTTGATTTGAACTCCAATTGTTCACTGTGAGGTAAATCATTTACAAATAAGCATTTGTCATTACAGCAATTCGGCTTCTAAAGTAGACATTAAGGTCCAATGAAATAAATCAGGTAAATGCCAACCAAAACATATAATCTTGTGATTTTTAGGCCTCCCTTGCCGCATCTCAGGTTATGCTGCATTCTTCAACAATAAGAAAAACACTGAATAGCAATGGCATTAATGGGAGGGTTGCTAGGAGGAAGACTCTTGTTAAAAAAGAACCAAACTGCTTTTCCTAACATTGCCAGAGACCACTAAAAGTTTCTGGAAGTCCTTTCTCTAGACAAATTAGTCCTAAATTGGTCACGATCAAAACTGCTGTTTGGTGAAAATCCCACACTGCTTACCACCAAAATAATCTTATCCCAACAGTCAAGCATGGTGTTGGGAATGTCATGTTCTGGGACTCTTCCTTGGGCTAAAATCCCCCAAAAATATACAACAGTGGCTATTGAAGGTGTTTACTCGCTGCTAAAGGAGGTGCCACAAGCATTTGAACTAAAGGGTTCACATATTGTTGCACATATGAAATGTGGTTTTGGTAATCAAACCACATTGAAAATGTACTAAAGAAAATATACCATGTTTTTGTTTATGACTTTTAAGGATTTAGATAAGGATTTTATTTTAATATTTTATACACAATAATAACCAACCCTGTGGTGTTCAAAAACTTTCAGTAGCTCAGTGTGCATATCAACTGAAAAATCAGTAAAGCCAAAGAGAAAAGCTAGTAAAGCTTGCCTCTGCTGCTCATCATTGGTCCGGTAATCAGGCTGTGAGAGACAACTTCCATGCCGTTTTGTTTTCCACTGAGTCACTGTCAGTAGCAACACATCATTCGCACACAGTTAGCCACAGTAAATCACCATTAAAGTTCCAATGAGAGACAGAGCACATTGGGAATTCTACTGCCTAAAGAAATCAAATAGAATTTAAGGAGCATGCAACTCTCCTGAGGACCAGCCCTGCTAGTGCCGACTTTTTTTGAAAGGCAGAGACAGGAACTAGGAGGGAGAGATTAAGGCAGAGTGAGTTACTGTACTATAGGGCACATGCAGGCTGACCTGCCATACTGATAAGGACTAGGAGGACTGTGGCTGCAAAAGTACTGTAGGCCTATTTAATAATTTACACCTCCATTTTCATATGAGGGGTGTGTCTGTGTGAGAGAGCAATAAAAAGAGACAGAAAAATCCCAAAGCATGCTCATCCATTTTTGTGAAGGTGGAGAAGGCACTAGTTCTTTTTCACAGTCCGGCTGAGCCCTAATAACACATCTGTTTCTGATATGTAAATATAAACACAAACGTCAAATAAAAGCTTTTTTATACAAGAGTACACTTAATCTAGTATCAAGCTATAATCAGATTGATGTTAACAAGGCAACCCTCAATCTTATAAATAATCATTCAGAAAAAAAGGGGAATCAATTGATGCTCCTCTTTTCTTCAAACTACAGTATTGCAGTTGGTTGCCTAAAAACAATATACTACATACCAGGGGTTCCCAAAGTGGGGTCCCCGGACCCCCGGGGGTCTGCGAAAAAATTGGCTATAAATAAAAAAAGAAAAAAGGAGAAAAAAAAAAGGGCGTATCTTGGCTTATGGCGGTTACTGGTTACTGAAGCGATCATGAAGAAATATCTGAGGCAGTCAACCGCGTCAAGTGATGGTAGGCCCAAACTACACAAATTGAGAAAATATGATGACAGCTATATTCAATTTGGTTTTATTGAGAACAGAGAAGGGAGACCAAAATTCGTAATTTCGTAATTTGTCTGAAGGTGCTAGCTAACGAAGCCATGAAGCCAGCCAAGCTAAAGCGACATTTAATTACAAAGCACAGGGAATATCAGGGCAAAACAAAATACTTTTTCCGTAGAAAGAGCGAGGAATACAACCGCCAGAAAACAGACAGAGACCCTGGCCACAACTTCCGAGAAAGCATAGCCTCCTATTTGGTAGCTCAACGGATTGCTAAAAGTAAAAAGCCACACACAATTGGACAAGAACTCATACTTCCAGCGGCGGTTGAGATCTGTGATGTTATGCTCGGGACAGAAGCATCTAATAAACATGAAAGCAGTATCTCTCTCAAATGACTCCGCGAGGAGGATAATTGAAGAACTCTTGGGTGACATTCAGGCACAGCTACTGGATAGTGTCATTCCCTGGCTGCGAGCCCCTGGCCATTTCAGGGCAAGACTATTTGTGAGGCCTCTAGCCCTCTTTCTGCCGCTGTGGGCTCCCCAGTCAGAGCAGCTGCATTCAGTTGACTCTGATTGGGGAGCCTACTTAGGTTA
>JACXGK010000309.1:12794-64946 GCA_016801125.1 Novumbra hubbsi
GTGGTTTATTGTTTGTGTTTGTATCTCAACAGCTCACGGTTTGTCCTTTGTTTGATTCCGTTTTCAAGCGAATGCTCTACATGTTTTCTGTATATCGTTTTTATGTTAGTTAGTCCTTTCATTTTACGTGTACAGTCCGTGTAGTTTGTTTTGTCTTGTTTTGGGATTAAATACACCTTTTGTTTGAAACTATGTCCGCTTTTGGTTCCGCCACACAACAACACCGTGACAGATAGATTGCGTACCTGTGAGAAATGTTGTATTCAGTTGGACGAATCTACAGACATTGCTGTTGCGGCTCAGTTGATCGTTTTGGTTCGCTATCCATGGAAAGGGAACCTTTTGGAGGACTTTCTGTTCTGCAAAGAGTTGCCTGGGAGTACAACGGGTGAAGAAATATTCAGACTCTTGGATACTTTCGTGATGGAAGCGGGACTTAGCTGGGAAACGTGTGGCCGACATGTTTCCCCAACTGACAGAATTTCTTCACAAAAACAAGCTGTCTGTGGCTATAGTGAGCGAGGTAGCTACCCCCCCCTCACTGCACTAAGCACTTCAGCTCATACTTCTCCGATGTGAACACCGATGCCTGGGACTGGGTGCGGGATCCCTTGGCCCCAAGTGCAACAACAAGTGGCCTCACTGGTAAGGCAGAAGAGGAGCTGTTGGATTTGTCCTCTGATAGAACATTGAAAGCCCGATTCCAGCAGGTGTCTTTTGCAGATTTTTGGCCCTACCTGTCATGCCCTGGCTGCGGGCCCCTGGCCGTTTCAGGGCATGCCGCTTAGAGAGGCCTCTAGCCCTCTCTATGCCGCTGTGGGCTCCCCAGTCAGATCAGCTGTGTTCAGTTGACTCTGATTGGGGAGCCTACTTAGGCTAGGCTACAGCCACACTAGGTGTGGTTGATTGTTTGTTCTGTTTGTGTCTCAACAACGTTCACGGTTTGTCTCTGTTTTATTTCCAATTCATGTGGATACGCTACACGTTTATTGTAAGTTAGTTTTAGTTCTGTTTGCTGTGTTTCTACAGCACCTTTACTTTTGACGTTTACAGTTCGTGTAGTCTTTGTCTTTTGTGTTTATTGGAATAAATCACCCTTTACTTTCCACAATGTCTGCGTATGGTTCCTCACCCCACTATAACCGTGATACTACCTCTCACATGAGTATCCTGAACTCACTGCTGAGGCAATGAGAATATTGCTACCCTTTCCTACCACATACCTCTGTGAGTCATCATTCTCAACTTTGACTTTGCAATGAAGAATAAGTACAGAGCTCGCTTGCATGTGGAGAACGATATGAGTCTGCTTGTCATCCATCCCTCCAAGAGTGGATAAACTGTAGTGAGAGACAGGCTCACCCATCTCATTAAGGATGAGCCCATCAAGTAAGTTATTGTGAACTGTGTGAGATAAGAATGTGATGTATAGCCTTAATGTACAAAATGTTATAAGTAATATGTTTAATTACTTTGATTCTTTCTGTAACACTCTTGATAACTTCAATAATTTTCTTATTTTAAAGTTGAAACACTTACTTAAACTCATCTTTAGACTGGTAATTTTAAATGCCAGGCTTGCTACTGTTGGTTTTCTGAAAGTTGTTAAGAAAAATGACAAAGTTTAAACGCTGTCAAGTTGAGTCCAAATGCACTTTTAATAAAATTACTCTGAACTGTATAAGTGATATTAACATGATTGAAATTGAAATGTGTTTCTGTTTATCACTATGAAAAAGGTCTGAATTATTTAGGTTGAAATGTTTAAGAATTCAAATAGTTTTAATGGCAACTAAGAATACAAATTGTAATAAGCATATAACTACTTAGTAATAATATTACAAGGGGGTCCTTGGAAAATGTTCTCACCTATAAAGGGTCTCTGGCGCAAAACAGTTTGAGAACCCTTGCTGTATAAAATCTACTTTTTCAAGAGAAGAAATTGATAGAAGGCCAAAAACAGTGAATTACGCAAGTAGACAGCTTTCAGTTCTGTAGCTCCTCACATTTGGAATAACTACCAAGATCATTTAAAGCTTCCATATGTAGTCTCAGGAAACAGAACCTCCTAGGCAGCGATGGGAATTTCAGTTTGATCTCTTAAAAACTGCCAGTTTCCACTGCTCCATAGTCCAGTGGTGGGATACTGTACACCAGTCCAGCTGACACACTGGCATTGTGTATGTTTATGTGAGGCTTGCGTACAGCTGCTCAGCAATGGAAACCAATTTCATCAGGCTTCTGACACAGTTATTCTGCTGATGTGGCTCCCGGAGGCAGTTTGGAACTCTGATGAGTAAGGCACGGATGATAAACGTTTTTTATATGCAAAATGCCTTGTTATAATTGATAAAGTGCTATGAACAGGCTATTGAAAACAGTGTTGGCTATAAATAGACAGCAAATGCTAAACTACACTGTACTTCAACCCAATGTTGCCAGATACTGCAAAAGACAGGACTGTCAAAAGAAGCCCAAAAGAACCAACTATGAGTTGCAGACAACACCTTTTTACACAAACAACTCCTTTGTACTATTTAAGTTTAAGAGATCCAGCTGTTCAAATCGGGCAGAGTACTCAATGTTAAAGTAAAGTTGAAAATGTAGGGAACACTCAAATCAAATAAATATATTAAAGATCAATATCTTTACATTGCGTGAATCGTTGGGAACAAAATGTCATAACAATGACCAGTCTCCAGACCTTAATCCCATAGAAAATCTGTGGAAGGAGCTGAAGGTTTGAGTTGCCAAGCGTCAGCCTTGAATCTGCAAAGAGGAGTGGTACAAAATCCCTCCTGAGATGTGTGCAAACCTGGTGGCCAACTACAAGAAATGTCTCACCTCTGTGATTGCCAACAAGGGTTTTGCCACCAAGTCCCATGTCATGTTTTGCCAAGGCGTCAAATACTTATTTCACTGAGTAAAATGCAAATCAATGTATAATTTATTAGAATTTTTTTGGGGTTGTTTTTCTGTCTCTCACTGTTCAAATAAACCGACCAGCAAAATTATATACTGATCATTCCTTTGTCAGTAGGCAAACGTACAAAATCAGTTTTCCTCCACTGTACATAATCCCAAAATGGGTTTATGGTGGGTAATGGTGACGCTAGCGAGACCAGTTGGCGAACCCAAACGTGCCACAGAAAAATGCGAGGGAAGGAAGGAAAAACAGCAGGAAAATGCAGACCAGGGGGCTGTTAACGAAAGGAGCTGGGAGGGAGAACTGTGCATGAATAGATGGTGCTAATAAGGGAATGAGAGGCAGGTGTGTAGAATGAGCAGTAACAAATGGGGTTGAATAGAAAACCTCCAGGATAGTAGATCTACAAACCAGGGCTGGGAATCCCTGGGATAAACAGAAAAGTATACCGGAGCCCGGAGTTCGTCCACAAAACGAAAGAAAAAGGGAAAACAGAAAACCAGACTACCTTTCTTTTGTAAAAGCCCTTTCACTGTTTTTGGTAAATTATGTATGCTCAAATATGAAATTTGTAACAGCCTTTGAGTGTTGCCTGTGTTATAATTATGCTGCACGCTTCATCCTGTATATCCACAAAGCTGTGAGAGAATGTAGATCTATGCTATAGATTCACACATTGTGCAGTGTGACTTGCTAATGTAAGAGTAATGGGGCCTTTTTATATTTTAACAATTAATAGGCTGACACATTACCTTAAGCTACAGTATGTCTCCTCTGACTCTAATTTCTTTCTGGAGCAGAGAGAAAGGGAAAGAGAAAGAGAGAGAGACTGTGAAACATGTTAGTATTGATGTTTCTGAAAAGGTTTAAATGGGTTTTCAATGTTGTGGCTACCGTCTACTGTCTGTTTCCAAATGCGGTAGCCTGGAGAAACAAGGATGTTTTAGTAATATTACCTGTCATGCAGCAAGAGGCAACAGCTGTTTGATGCATTTAGCGAAATAGGTGGGCTTATAGATATTTCAATATACAGTCCCATGCACTGAGTTTTGACTACAGCAGCAGCTACAAATCTGTAGTGTTTTTATTTTTAAATTGTAATATTGAGTTCATTCCTCCTCTGCACAGCTGTAATAGTCTAACTGACATGACCAATGGTTAAGCACATTTTCTATTTGAGTGCATATTAAACAAAACGCACTTGGACAATTCGTTTCTCAGCTGTCTCGTATTAGTCATTGCGTTTTTTTGATTTAAGGTTTTGCATTTGGAGCCAGTTGCTGGTGCCAGATAACACTTGTACTAAAGTAGTGTGATTGTCAAGTCAAAAAGGAGCATCACCAGGGAACATATCCAGCATCTGGTGATGTCTGATTGCAGAGATATGATTGGTACTTATTAATTATCAATTTGGGTTAATGCCTAGCTCAAGGAAAGAACTCTGAAGGCTACCAACATAGCCTCTTAATGACATCTGAATACACGGTTTTGTTTTTTCAGTAGCAATGTCCCAATTTGTCTGGATATATATTTGTTTATCATGAACAGGGGGAAAAAATCTGTCCAAAAAGTCGGATTAGTATAATGAGTAGCAGCATTGAAAGAACAGGAGCGGCCCCAGAGCAGAGCCCTGTGGGACCTCTTGAGTGACTATGACAGGTTTAGATTCATAATTGCCAAGTGTAACCACTTCCAGTCTGTCAGTAAAAGAGAAGCAGACCCACTGGGGTAAAAATCCCTGCAAATGCTTTAGTGAGTCGATGAGCATATCATGATTCTCTGTGTCAAAAACATGATTTATCTACCCATTTTCCGAACAGATCATAGGGCTCTCTGTTAATCTGTTAAAGATATCTTCGTTTGATGGGAGTATAGCCTTGAATCTGTTCTTTGTTCTGTAAGTATATAGCCCATCCATCATTTACAATGGTCATTTCGTGCCCAGGGAAGGGTTTGAGGCTCCTGGGAACGGGAGTTGACTCCCATCCACAGCTATCCATCGATTTAACCATGGCTAGAACAAAAATTCTGCACGTAGCTTGTTGAATAAGAGACTGTAACGGCAGCTTCCTGCATATGCTTTATTAAAAAATGTTACATTTTGGTATTCAGATTTATTTTATTCGTTAGTGGTAATTTCCACAACATGGAAACAGGTGAAATGCATTTTCCATAGTGTCAAGCATATCCAGAATATAGAAGTACAGTAACTTATTAAGAGAGCAAAATGTTCTATTCTGGTGAGAACGGGCTAAATAATGTAACAGTCCAGGTGATGAATATTTGAAAATATTCAGTTCTCCCACCTCTGAAAAAAAATAAATCACCCACAGGCACTACAATATCATTTATCTGTTACGATAGAAGGGTTCTGGAGGCAGGCGCAGGATTCAATGATAAGTATTTAATGCCACACAAAAATAACAAAGCACCAAGTTTGAAAAACCTCTCAGACTAAACAGCAATGCAAAGGCTAGTTGGGGAAACAGGAACCAAGTGTGTGTAATAAGAAAAACAAGACAAGTCCGGTTTGTGAGGAGAAGTTGATTGGGACTCACCAACACTCTTCCTAGATATCTTTAGGATACTTTTGAAAAAGCTCCCTAATCTTTATTTATTTACCATTATTATAATGTGTTACTAGCTACCACTGTATTTTAGGATATTCCTGAATCTGGTACATTGACAGCTGCTGGTATGTACTGTATAATTATTTGTACCATTACTGATTATCTATAATAAAAGCTAAACATGACAACAATATTGAACGCAGGGATGCATTTGTGATGAATACTACTTATGTAATCTTTGTGTCACACCCACATAAATACATCTAGCAAGGTGCAGTAGGGTAGTTAAGTCCAAATTAAATTCCTAGAATCTCTCAAATGGTTTTGCATCAGGACCCTAATAAAAAGGTGTTAAGTGTCAAGTAGATGTATCCAATTTAAACAAACAAAAAATCCTCAAGTTAAGAACAACAACTTCAAATACCTTTAGTTGTAGGTGTTTGGACCTTACCTTTGGTAAGGTCCAAACACCTACAACTAAAGGTATTTGTTATCTCCCAATTGAATGAATTATATTTAAGGGATGCAATTTGGTACTCAAACATAAGTAATGCTCAGTGTCAGTACTTTTACCAAAGACAATTACATTGAAGATTCATTTGAAGGAGCACACAACTATTCTCGCATCCACTGCTATTACAGGATTAAGCAAGTTTGGTCAATTCATTTTCTGCTGGCAGAACACAAGGAAAACAGTTGTGAAATAGCAAACAGATTACGAAGGAAGGAAATACTTTCTTTGAGAAAACAATGAATGTGAGGGAACATCACAAGCGGCAAGGGATTTGCTAAGGATTACATATGAACACACATATAGATTTGACTAGCATTGTCAGTAAAATAATCCTACAGCAAAAGCCTGCCCAAATAAATAGCTTTGCATCATTTTATCTGTGGCCTAAGACTTCTGCTTGTACTGTAAATTAAAACAACAACAAAGTTTGCTTATGTTGTTGTTTGTATACTGTTATATACTTGGAAATAAAACCTCTGCTCTCTACATTGACTTGGAAAAAACAGCTTACATCTCATCTACTAATTCCATGTACATTAAATTTGTGTTTGTCTTCAACAAAAAATGCATTGACATATTTACTTCAAAATGTTGCTTAAGTTGGTGGTTAGGCTATTAGACAGACAAAATAAAAACAACATGAACGTGCAATGCTTGTAATGTAACAGTGTGTCAAAGCTATTTTCTGTGAATGTATGTAAATCACAAAGCTCTCCACTCTTCCTGGGGTGCAGGACAATTCTTAGCAATAGTTGTGGTTAGATCATACACCAGTAGCACAAAATACTTGTGAAAGACAAACACTTATCTTAGCAAAATATGAAAAGGAATGCAAACTCTGAAAAAGAACAATCTTCATTCTAATCCCTATGATTTGCCTGTAATAGTCCACATATTACATCAGCATGTAGCCCACTGCTTTAAACATCTTGCCGAAATTCCAATGCGCAGTCCTTGAATAAACAATAATTCATTATACACAGCTTTATATTCTTATCTACCAGTAGAAGTAAAAAAATAATAGTCAAGCAGAGAGCAGGCGGACATGGAAAGAGTGAAAGGGTGTGTGCGCATGAATGTATGTGTGTGCACGTGTGTGTGTGAGAAAGAAGCGACAAACCAGTTTTGAAAATAATAAGCTATGATTTATAAAGTACTACTTAGTTTAATACAATTCTGTAACAGATAAGAGACAAGATCGTAGATATGAATATGTTGCATTAAAATAATTTACACATACACTATATACATAAGTCCTCACCTTTAGAGTGCTGCAATACATATTTTAATTCAAGATCTTATCAACATTTCAATGGGTGGACTTTTTTTGTATTTCCATATGACAGCTTCTGTATTTCAACTGCAACGTTTAATATATGCATCAGTTGCAAAGTATATGCCACTGTAATCACAATTAGATGATAATTTTCTGTTATACTAGGATGAATAAGTGTTCGCATAATCACCCCAGAAGGCATTCACTGCAAGTCATTTCTTCATGTCGTCTTCTGTTACTTTGTTTTAGGACGTGTGAGTGATGACAGGGGTCTGTCAATCAAGTTATTCATTTAGGGCCACCAATGCCTTTCTATAGAGGGATTGATACAGGTCAAACAGGTCAAACAGTTTGAAAAATTTTGGAAAAACTTAAACACAATGTAAAAGAAAGCCTTACCTTGACTACAGTTAAATTAGTGAAACAGCCATCTGGTTCATTATTCCAACAGTCAGGCTTTGTCAAGTTTTGTATGCTACATTCCGAGTGCTGCACTCGGGTTGTCATCCAAGGCCCCACACTGCCAGTGATTTGGTTAAATTCTTAAGAACTTTGTTTGTCCGCTCTAAATTGCCATTATCATTTAGTGGAAATAGTTGTAATCTAACTGTCATAGGGCTGATTTCGCAGACAAAGATGAAGCCTTGTCTGGGACAGAAAAGCAAGTTCAATTGATTTCTTTATCCTTGCTTTGAGACAAGAGTATGGAGTTACCAGTAATGCAAATGAAAAGAGTATTTGTTTCATGTAAAAAGAACTATTCACGCTCTTTTGTTCAGTAACTATACTTTTTAGAGAATGGAAAGTACTCAATACTTTGCTACATGTAATCACAAAGTACAATTTTGTAATAAATAACTGTGGGATTTTAAGATGACAGACACACATGTAGAGTTGGGCACCAGCCCACATCCATTTAAAAGACGTTGACTTGTGGCAAAGGAACAAACCAGACTGTGAGACCCAGCTTCCCAACTGCACTCAAATACATTCGGCACAGTCCTGCTCCTCAAAGACCTTTTCATCATTAACCTGATTGGGTTTGATAGGAGCCAGGTGTGCCTCGTCAGAGGCTGGCAGCTCACGTCCAATCAAATATGCCATTTTGAAGCTGAGCCAAAAGCTTCTCACATTAGTCCAGTGCTGTTATTGGAAAGTGTGTGCTCGTATGACATTTTATGACTTATTTTTGATAACATTTTAAGATATGGGGTGTCCCCTCAAATGTTTTTTTCTATTAACCATTGTCTAGCATTTTAGAGATAGGATGCCTACACATTTCAGAGTAACATGGTTAAATATACACGAGAAGTAAAACTAGGTTAAAGAAAATGAAAACCAAAAATAACATACTCGCATAAAAATATAGATTTTTTAAATGGGAGATGTCTAATATGACACTGTCTCTTCTTTTAACTTTTTATAGAGCTATGCAAAGATTATAACTCGAAATTCTGCCTTTGGTGAAGTAGTAATTCCAATGCTTTGTTACTTTGCATATGCTCCATGGTACACGGTCAGAAATACCACCAAAAAGATTAGTTGAAGAAGAGCTACAATTTATTCTCCCTTTAGCCTGGTCTTATCTGGTAAGGAGGGGCCAT
Organism: Novumbra hubbsi; assembly: GCA_016801125.1. NCBI lineage: Eukaryota > Metazoa > Chordata > Actinopteri > Esociformes > Umbridae > Novumbra > Novumbra hubbsi. Next base: position 21,685 of record JACXGK010000309.1, read on the forward strand.
AGCTATAGTAGTAATTTACATTGTGTCGGCAACCGGGTTTGGTAGAATAGGTTGTCTAAAACTCAGTGTGAGATTGAATTACCTTTTCTAGCCCTCCTTATTGCTACTAACAAGTCTATTTCACAGGCTACAGCCCCGGCTCTCCTACTGCCAAATGTATTAACCTCTCTGGCACTATGGAGCCATCTAATCCCACTATTCCCAGGCATCACACATGCTGGACCATAGGCCCGGGACCGGACGCACACACATAATCAACACGTAAACCCAACCACATAACGCGTTGTAGAGTTTCTACAGCAGCAATCCAGTGCACAACCACTCCTCCTGTGGGTTTCCTGAGGTCAACCTTTACAACCGGTGGAGGACGTGGACATGACCAGAAAGATTCGTGGAACCAGGAGAGGCATGGATTCCAGTTCATATCCCCCATTTCTCATTGTTTGTTGGGCTTGATCATTGAGAGCGCCACCAGGCATGGGCTGCAGATCACCATCCCGCAGCTGCATTCTGAAGGATGGCCCCCAGCCTGGGGAGGGTCACCCAGAATGGGCTGCATATCCGCCCAGACACTGGTGTGAACCTCCAAAGCCTACTTCCTTATGTTTGAGTTACTGAGCTCCTACTGTTCAGCCAAATTGGAATTCCCAAGGACATCCTCACCGCACTTTTGTTTTGTCATCCCTAGGCAGACAACCTGGTTGACCGCTTCAACCAGACCCTAAATGAGATGCTGAGACAGGTGATAGCAAAGGATAAGCGTGATTGGGAACTGGTGATCTCCTAACTTTGCCCCAGGCCTGTAACCCCCTCCCATTGAGGGACTGTATGAGCTGCACACTGCCCTTAGTGCAGGGGCACAAGAAGGAAGCCCAAAACACACAACAACTGACATACCACGGCCCAGCTCAGCCATGTGAGTTCTGGATTGCATTTTCATGATCTCATTTTGTCTCTAAAAGAAGGTGGTGATTTAAAAATGGTAATGCAATTGACCGGGGGCGCTGTTTGGCGTATTGCATTGGAATATAGACCACTGCACGGCACAATTGAGTCTTTGAAAATGAGATGGCAAATGTCGATTTAATTTCCATTTTTATTTAGTTAGAAGGCGCATTTAAATTTTAATTGAGAGTTAAAAAATGCCTGCATGAATGGAAAAGTAGGCTACATTGTTTATATTGCATTTTAATTTTCACATTAGCATTAACATTTGAATACAATCCCTGTAAGACGAGGTATGTCTTTAAAAATGAAATGTCAAACCGTTTTTGTATTTTAATATTAATATTGTCATAGAATACCCATATAACGATGTGAAAATGCAAAAAAAAAATTGATTATTGCATTTTCATTTAAAGATTGTCTTAAATAACAGTTACATATATTGAAAATTATCATGCATTTGTGATATGCAATAATTATTGAATATTGCCCCTGGGCCTCAATACATAAGCTAGAGTGCATTGTGTATTAATTACATTTCAACAGACATTGGAATCCAGGGTTACATTAGTCAATAGCACATAAATACATTTTCTCGTGTGAGATTTGTACCTTTCTGTTACGGGTCTAGATTCCAGAATATGGTTGTAAATAAGATCTACGCAGCCAACATGTAGGAAAGTTGCATAATTAATTGTGTGCATAGTGTTCAAAATTTTATGAATTGGGATGGCAGTTTAGTGGAAACAGAGCTCAGATGAAAGTCCCATGAGAACATGCCATATTTAAATGTCTGTAAAGATCTAAAGGCTAGTCCCTCACAGTGAAATGTTTATTTTCATAAAAAACAATTTACAACTAAAAACCACTAAATGTAACTCCTCAGTTAAAAGTAGATTTTGGTCCATTCATTACTCTGGAAAGAAAGCATGATTTGAAATGGGAAACGTCTAAGCAGGTGTACAGCAAATGTTGTATTTCTTTCTGCTGCGAGTTCCAAGAACAAGTTGAGAGTAAATAAAAGAAATGCATTTGAAAGGAAAGCCTGTGGATGAGCATGTAAAGAGTTGCAATCAATGATCCATTGTGAAGTTATAGGATGAATAAAGGGCAAACTCAAAAGTTGTTCAGCATGTTCATGCACAGTGCTGAGAGGAGATACTGATGCCTAAGATGTGACTACAAGGGCACTGGATAAAAATAGTGTCAGTGGATATCACCTAAACAAGGATAGCTATACCACAGATGGCCTGATGGTGTGACCTTGTCAAAGCCAAGCCATGTCTGTGTGTGTGCCAAAAACTCTGTCCAGGAACAGAAAACTGTTAGGTACTGAGCTCATCCCTGAGGCAGAACGTTCTTTTCTTATTAACCTAGGCTTTTACCCACATTTATTCTCTGCCTCATACTCCCTAAAGTCTGGTACAAATCTAGCCCTGGGCAATAGACTAAAAACGCACCCACTTTTATAACATTGCTTATCACACACATTGATACATAAAACTTTTGCTTAAATACGTAACTTGTTGTCTTTTCTTTTATGTTCCAAAGCTCTGATCTGCCCATAATAATTGTCCTTTCACTTCTCTGTTCGTATGAATATCCTATTCTTTTGCTGAAGTAGCTATTTGTGTTAAGTCCAACAGCCAGGGCCTGACAGTTGATAAAGAACACAGAATCTAATGAAGAACAACATTGGTGTCCGGTCAAGGACACTGATCGCATAAAGTTGGGAGCAAAAACACTTCTCTAAACTCACTAATTTCTGAGAATTTTACTTATTTGTAGCTTACACGGCAGAGGTTTTACAAAGATTTAACTTCTTAATCTTATAAAACATTGCATTTTGCCAACCCTATTAAATAATTTCAATGCTCTTATCTCTGGCCTTTGTACAGACTTGCTCCAACTTACTAATCTGCATCGGTTATCTGCAAACCTATACGTTTGCTACGGTCACAAGATCCACTCCTCTTTACAGTACCTAGAATTTTGAAACAAACAGCCAGGCACACAACATTGATCTACCTATTAATTCATTAAAGAATTCCGATAAGTATTTACTAAAGACTCATCTGACATCTGTATGATTAAGTGTTGCCTATAATGAAATTTAGTCAAATGGTTTAGGAAGCCTTCTAGCTACTGTGGCACAACCACAAAAACCACCCTGTCTCAGTCCATGATTAAGTGTGGCATGGGGGTTACATCTGTCTCAGTTGTCTGTCTCAGTCCGTAGTTCTTACGCTTCTGTAGATTATGTGCCAGGGAACATATGACAATTGGAATTATAAGATATCGTTATTGATCTACAGACTGCTCCACATCATTTCTCATGTGTCCTGTTGACTCAGGAGTAACTGATTCCTTGGACCTTGCCGAAGGACTTCTTGCCTAACAACTGTCATTGTCACAGTACTCAGCCTATCTGGTCATCCCTGTCCTGTATCTGGTAGTACGGCTGACCTGGATTCTGCCTAAACACTGGACACAGCCAACCTGTATTTGTCCCGCTGGTCATCTGAACATGCATGGTGCACAGAAACTGTGCTGTTATAGATGCCAAATTGCCAGCTCGGAAAGTCTGTCTGCTCTCTACGTCACAGCCCTACTTGGGAGTGGTTCTAGCCACTGTGCAACACGTCTTCAAAGTTAGTGGTTCAAATTTAAATAAAGTAGAACAAAATGTTAATGTATCATTTGTAATTCTATAAAATAATAGCAATAATGCAGGATTGAATACTTTTCCAATGTACTGTAATCCTTTTACACTTGTCCGGTGGTTTTGTCACTGTTGAGGGTTAGAAACCAGCCATACCTTGGATATCCTGTTCAGATGACAATTAAAACTACATAGAAACAATTGTCATCATTCAAAGTGACAGGGCACTCAGTATTGGACATAGACAGTACAGGGATTTATGCTGCTTTCTGGTTGTTCTGCTCATAGCAGATGTTGATCCTATGACACAAGAGCAGCAACAATGAATACAATGGTTTGAGGCATAGTCAGAAAACGTGTAGGTAAGCACCAAGGCAATAAAAATGTTGCATCAATTTTTGTTTTGAATACCACTTCAGTGGAATATTCCAGTTGGAGTTGTCAAGCAAGAGTTTACTGAGAAATGGTGTTCAATTCTTTTTCCTCTTTTTCTTATACCGCATTCTTGCCAAAGGGTATCCAAAAACACCAAAAACATCAAAGGTACACAGTGCATCTTTAAAAGCCAATTAGTAATTTTCTCATTAATATACTGTAGGTGGAGTGGAAGAAAAGTAGCATGTCTTGCTTTTGTAGGTCAGTTATATAAATCAAAAAGTTATTGCAAATTGTTTGCCTGTAGACAAAAAAATAGCAAGTCCTTCATAGGCAGCCTCGGTAACATATTTTGTTGTGCCTGTAATTTTAATTCAGTTTGGAGATTTAACAAAAGAAAAAAAAGAATTCTACCTTCTACCTTCTCTCACTCTGCTGGAAATCCTTGTAGCCTAAATGATGAGTCATTATGAATACATTTATTATAACGACAACCGTCAAAATCACTGAGGAGATTCCTAGAAACAAATAACCTCAGATTCAATATGATGCTGCGGCTGTGCTGGTTATTGAATACAAAAGCTACTGTACATTAACTTTTGTCAATAATACAGCACTATCACTCCCCTCCCCCCCAAGCCACTAGGCCAGTTAGGTCTGTCTTTTTTCATTTAAGAGAAAGAGAGCTTATTGTGTTCTGAATGAAATGGATAGGGGATATGACTGACCTGGATAAAATTAGACAAGATACTGATGGACTGCATTCATGGGGGGAATATTCAGTATATCCTAGATACTAGGAGATTAGATTATGAGTAAGCCGTGGGGGACTGTTCTAATCAGAAAATGTAGGACCAGCCCGGTTCTGCATATCAACTATATGCAATGATTTCTTTGATGTCTCAGGGCGGTTATGTTGCTCTCTACGACCCCAATTCGGTCACCTCGATGATCAGAGGTGTTGCTGCCTCTGCATCCTGCAGGGTTCAACATTAACCTTGCAGGAGGCTGGTAGCGCCAGTGAGACCTGACGTCGAGCCAGTAGGCAGACAGTCACTGGCCCGTTAGGCCTTGTGCTCAATTTCTCATGATATGTTTAGAATATTGTATTAAAACATTTGCTTGTCACCTTTGTCACTCCTCTGGCTTACATTTTTGCTTGTTCTCACATTAAAATGCGCCTGTGGCACATTCCTCTCCCCTCTGTGTGGTACGGTACCGGTGTCGTCTTTTTGACCAATAACATTCCACGGCTCGTCTGTTCTTACCAATCATAGCTCACAGTGCATTCTAGAGCATGACCCAAGCATGGCATCGTACGAGGCAGAGCAAACAGGCAATGTTTTATTGTGTGGAAAGAACAGGTTTCATGGATTGAAAACAATAATCAATCAATCAAGTTAATTTATATAGCACAATTCATACATAGAAGCAATTCAGTGTGCTTTACAAGACAAGACATTAAAAGAGAAATAAAAGAGAAATTAAAATGAATTAAAAGAGAAATAAAATTTTATAACTAACAGTCCTCTATTTGCCCGTCCACACATTCACTCAGTAACCATCCAATGCAACTCAGGTGTCGTTATACAAACAGCCTGATATTTTATCCTTTATCCTATTTGATCATTCACACGATGCAGCGCGCCCACTTAGATCCCAGTGTATTCACAATAATACACTAATTGAATTGCGATCTTACTTACATTTACACTACGAGTATACGTTATACAAACCAACTCCACAATTCCTCTTACATCTTCCCACTTTTCGGTCACAATTTTAACAGATTGATTAAAACAGACATGGATCAATTTAACATGTAAAAGAAATACAGATAAAAGTTTAATGGAAAATTAAGAAGGATTTTTAAAAAAGTAATGAAAATTAAAAAGGCTGGTATAGGGTTTCCATGTTGCTTTTAAAGTATCTATTAAAGCTATAGGGCACATTTTGTGGTCAAGCCCTCAGTCACAGGCACGTGAAAACATGAGTGTTTTTAACCCAGACTTGAAAATGGATAGGTTTGGGGCATGTCTAAGATCTTCTGGTAGCTTATTCCAGTTGTGTGCCGCGTAGCTACTAAATGCCGCTTTGCCATGTTTAGTTTGGACTCTACTAGCTGGCCTGAATTCATAGATCTTAGAGGCCTGCTTCGTTGATATTCTTCAAACATATCAGATAAGTATTCAGGCCCTAAACCATTCAGTGATTTGTAGACTAAAAGCATCACCTTAAAATCTATTCTATAACTGACTGGAAGCCAATGCAAAGATTTAAGAATCGGAGTAATGTGTTCTGTTCTCTTGGTCCCGGTTACCATCCTTTGTCACGTCTCCGCCTACTGGCGGCCACTCCCCTGTCTGCGTAGCCCCCCGGCGTTCGACGTTGCCGGCCTTCTAGGCACCACCGTTCATGTTTGTCCTGTTCCCCATGTCCTGTGAACGCACCCCTCCCTGATTCCCTGCACCTGTTGCTCATTACCTGTGTATATAATCCCTCATGTGTCTTGTCTCTGCGTTCGTTATTGTCTAACTGTTGACCATCGGTACATGCACTAATTCAGTGACTGTGTTTCACTACCGTCTTATTTTGCCCACTACAACGACGACGTTGTGGCACTACCGCAAGTAGATAGGTGTAATAAAACCTATTTGACGATTGCCTATCTGCGTTTTGGTCCTCTCCTTACCTAACCGTCACATTCTTGCGGCAGCATTTTGAATGAGCTGCAGCTTTTTTGCAGTCTTTTTGGGAAGTCCAGTTAAAAGCCCATTACAGTAGTCAACTCTACTAGAGATAAAAGCATGGATAAGCTTTTCTTGGTCTTTGCGGGACAGCATGCCCTTGATTCTAGCTATATTTTTAAGTTGATAGAATGCTGTTTTGGTGACCGTTTTGATTTGACTGGAGAACGTGAGGTCCGAGTCTATTAGAACACCAAGCTCTTTAGTTATACTTGTTCTGTTGTTTGTGTTGCCAAATACAATAATCTCAGTTTTATCTTGGTTTAATTGCAGAAAATGTTGGTTCTTCCAGGTATTTACTTGTTCTATGCAGTGACACAATGCGTCTATTGAGCTATAGTCCGATGGTTCGTACAGTGTATGTACATCTGTGATCAGAAGACTATGCACATTCTTTTAGCAAAGGCCATTAAGACAATTTCTAAATATAGGAATGGGATGTATTCAAGCAAGCAATACCAATTGATGACAGGAACTGTGTGTGAGGCGAAGGGGATCAGTCAGGGTGATTGGTGTTACTGACTCATGTAAATCATTCACATTAGGCTACTATTAAGTTAATCACAGCATCCAGAACCTAATATTTTTGTCTGGCGTAAGTGGCTAATACCATGTTAGATGGCTTAGGGGGAATGTTCCAGTTAAGGTTTCCTTGTAGATCTCACATTGAAAGTAGCAATCAAGTCTGAAAAATAGTCCTCCCCACCCCCCAAAGGAAGTAAATAATTCTGTTGCGATTAGAATGCATTATAATTATATCGCCATATTTTAACAAGTGCCAACCTGCTGTGACCTACGCATGATTTTACAAAGTAATGACAAATGTTTATTACATAGAAATGTAATGGGTCGGAGTAATTGAATTAAGTATATAAAAGCAAACAAGAAACAAGGTAATAGCAGCACACAAGATTGAAAAAAAAAAGCTCACTTGATCTCAAGATCCTTTCATAATGATCTTGTTGTTGTTGATATCTTGAGTTGTTGACCAGCATTACCGTAAAATAAACTTTCAATGAGCAACCAGACCAAGGTTCTTGTGACCACAACAGCTCCTCTGCTCACAGTATGATTAAGCCTGGCATGTCGAATAACAGCTACATAAAAAAGCAGCCAGCTGTACAGATGATCTCACTTTACAGTGGAACAGCCTGTGCTGTGCAGAGCAGAGGATGAAGCGCAAGCTACAGAAAATACATTACACTCCCATAAAATCATACGATCCATCAGAGGACAACTTCGAATGGCAGGTGTTCCAGGCTCATATGTGATGCTAGCAATTGCCTGAAGATGAAGTTGATCTCTGCTTTACTGACTAGTTCCCTGTGGACATTGGCTAAAAACAGAGTTGCATTCGATCAACTATTCAGTTGTAAATGTATAGTATACAGATTTCAAAATGTGTATTTATTTATTATGTGAATATCTTTGTAAATGTGCATCAAGAAATTGTGTTTTAATTGGTGTGAATAACAATTGTTTTTATTTTATTTAGTTTAAATAAAGGTAGCGCATGTTTATAAATGCAGCAGTGCCTAGAACAGCTTTCATTTTCTTGTGCGGACCTGCCACGTTAGATGTTATCAGAGAGTAGAGGTCTCTGGGGCTAATTATTAATTCATGTTTGGATTATAATGTGTGTTAGGTACATAGCTAAACCTGCCCTCACTGCCGTCATGTCAAAGAGTAGCCACAACTGGTAGGTCCTTTTAAATAATTCAATAAATTCTGCAAACCTAAAATTCTCTCCACAGTGTCCCACAATATATGTTATGCTTCAGGAAAAGGGATATAAAATAAAAACTTTTATTACTGAAGCATTACAAAATATATTATGGAACACTGAAGACCATCATTGTCAAGGCCTGACTGTAGGGAGGCCCTCTAGGCATCTCTGTTTGGTTTTGTTAGTCCCCAATTAGAGGCAGCTGCCGTGTGTTGTCTCTAATTAGGGATCTTAGTTACGTTGCCCTTTTATGACTTAGATTGTGATTCATTGTTTGTGCCTTGCAGTTTTCTGTTTGTTTTCTGGACGCTAATAAAAGGAATGTTTTATCTACGTGCCTCGGGTCCTGTCCCCGAACTGTGACAAACATCAAGATGTGAAGGCAAGACTGCACCACCAGGACCCTGAAAGATCAAGACTTCCATCCAAAATCAATGACATTACATTGAGAAAGCTCATTAAAGCATCTATCAAAATGTCCAGGACAACGTTGAAGGAGCTGCAGGATTTTTGGCGGAGCCTGGGCACTTCCTACACAACACCACAGTGCACGTATTTTTCACAAATACGTGCACTTTAGTGTCAGGTGGCAAGCCTGAAGCGCTTTCCAGAAAAATAACATCCAAGCCCAATCAAAAATGAATGAAACCTCCCAAAACTAAGCACAAACATTTTACTGTGCAAACCAACACATCTCAGCTCATCCGTCATCACACAATGTATACCTACTGACCTGCTGTGAGGCATGATGGTTGTGTCTCTTCAGTGGAGGTTCTAGACAGCACAGTGGGGACCAAGTATATCACTAATCATTAAGATATTTTGGCACAAACGTTGGTGACCTCTGCGAAACAGCACCTGCATTCACTCTCATCAATCGATTCTTTAGTGCTAAACTCTGCATTTCTCCAAATAGATGTTGTGTTAATAAAAAAAACATGTTTAGCCAACAAGGTAGATATTACCATTGACTTATTTTATGTTGTTGTGGAAGTTGTTCTTTATGTTGTTGTGGAAGTTGTTCATTCTTTACATTTTCTGACTTAAGTGTAATGTAATGAGTATCTTAATTAACATGTGTACCCTCCCACCCTCACCACTTACAATTTCTCTGGCACTGACTTTGCCAACTAATGACTGTTGAAGGAAAGCAAACTTAGCATAGTTTAACCGAAACAGACAAGCACTTTACTGAAGCCAGCCAATAACCAATGAAAGACGGTTAAGGGCTAAAGGAAGTTAGCAGCTAACTGGAGGCTGCAAATTACTAATACTCGCTGTGTGATAACTGTAACGTTTCTAAACAATAACATTACAAAATTAAATTCATCCAGGCTTATATAGAGGCTGCCAGGAGAAGTGGGAGAGCACAGGTGAGTGGTATTAGATGATTAGTACTCAGGGGATTTAGGTCTGCTGTGAGGGGAGCCTTCAAGGGACTGGGTGAATGGGGTGCGTTTGAATGGGAGGCAGAACTTACACAAGGAAGGTAGACACTTTTGTCATATTCTCATTGAATGTTTTCCCTAGTAAGCAGTAGAAGGTTACTTTTCCCCAAAACATACTTTTTTAATGAAGCATGCAAGTTTTAGACTTTGATGCAGGGCGGCATCATCGGGGAATAAGATAGTCATGAGGTAGTCAGCAATACAACACCCTGCCGGCATATTTAAAGCGTACTGCTTTCTATAGGACATTGCTCACACATAACGCCTACTGTAACAACACTCTTTGTGAGAACCTAACTCCCCTGTCAAAATAGGTAGTTCCTGCTGTATCACATTTACCTTCTTTCACAGTGCCAGAAAATCCAAAAGAAAACAATGTAACAATAGCTAAGCCTATTGATATTCTTTTGAGTATGCAAAGCCACATGTCAATTATGTTTGATGATGAAATGTTTAGCTTAACCCTCAAGCTACCAACATATTTCAATGTAGCAACTTTCAAAAAAGAACAATCCTCTTGAATAAATGTATTTCTAATCAAAACATCTGCAACATAAAATATATTAGCTTTTTTCCGAAGTAAAAGCCATATTATTAAAACATAGATAATACTGAATAAACTTATTAAGCTTAAAGTGGTATTTAATGTTGACAATTCTTTTTATGAATGTTTACTGGAATAACATGGTTTTGTCAGCACTCTGTGATTAATGTAATTACAAACATGCCGGTACGTGCCCATCCAATTCTGAGCATTGGGTATTTGGGCCATCTGGTCTAAAATACTGCATTAGTTATCAGCTGTAGGAAGCCTTTGTAATGCCATGACGCATGTTGCACTAACAATGTGCCGTAAACATGTGAGTCATTGATGACAGGCTGTACACAGACCTATGACATGCAGCTAGTGACTTGTGAGTTCAACCGCAGCCTCAAGCGCCTGCAGTCTGGAATTATACTTGAAACAGCCACCAGTAAAACTGAAGCATTTCAAGGGGTGACAGTAGTACGAATTACAACACCAGTAAAAAACAAACACGCTCATGAGCAGCAAACTTTGAAGGACACACTTAAACCAAAAGAAACTACCAGCAACCAGTTAAACGACATGGTTAATGGCCTATTGTAATATATGCCCAGAGCAGTTGTATAAGATACGCAAATTATGTTTTAAATCGTTTTTTTATTCACTTGCAGTGTCTTTTATTCATCCAGTTTTTGACTCTACGTAGCTATGAACTTTTCACAAGCGTCACGCAGAACAAACACTAGCAATGTGTTGTTCTGCAGACTTGGCAAACCCTATTTGTCTACATTCAATCCCTGCCGGTATTTCGAAGTAAAGGACGACATGATACTGCTTCAGCATGTAGGCTTGGACGTCTAATATTCTGATTCTAAATTCACCACAACGTCTCCAAGTTTGCCTAGTAATTTGTTGCAGCGTACATAAGGTAGGAAAGCAATACATATGGATACCAACAGCACTATAAATGAACATATCAAAACAGGAGTCTAGGTGGTAACACACAACCCAATAGCAGCATGGCAACAATACTTAATGAAGTAACTAACAGCAAAGTCAGTGCTAGAAGGAAGATAATTGTTGTTGCTAGCATTAGTTTACGAAAGGGGAAATTAGTGCGGTGGTCTCATTTTACATACTATTGTCCGAAGAAGGACTCCAACTCTGTGGTCCTCATTTCGAGTCAATTAGATACCTTAGAGGGGCTGCCACCAATTTACTAAGAGCTGGTTTGTTTTTGTGTTCAAAACATTCTTCGGCACAATTGACATGCAGGGGACATGCAATTCAAAGTCTATGCTTGTCAAACTCTTTTGGTGGATGGTTGCTACCCTCATTGACCAGTGCTTATTCAGACTCTGGACTAAAATGGCAATGTCAGAACTCTTCTGAGGACGTGTTTAACTCAAAGTAGCCCATAAAAAATATTGTGTCCAATCTATTCTAATTTACTGTTAAGGCTGATTGTCGGTTCTGGAAGTTTAAGGGGCCGTCAATAGGGAAGTCACTTCCCTGGCCTGGCCCTTCACTTCCCAGGCACTTCTAACCAGTGCCCAATGCACATCCAAGTGCCCCGTCACACCTCTTCTCTGCCTCCTCTTTCCAAACACGCACCCATCTGCTCGGATCCATTTCCAGACTGCCACGACTCCGCTGTCAGCTGCAACTTATCAGTAAATGAATCAAAGAGTCCTACAAATGTTTTTAGGCTTCCTACGTGGTGGAGAGTCAGGGAGAATCTTTCCTCGGAAAAACACCATCAAAACACCTACATATCAGTACATATCTTTTTAGTTATCTTAATCCTTTTGTGTAGTTTTCTATTACAATCCTTATAAATGACCATGACCAATCCTTATAAACATGTTGTTGCTCTTCTTTGTGAGTCTACATGAAAGTCAAACCCCACTTGCAAAACCATTCCCTTTTTGGGGGTTGTCTTGCTGTTGCCTCTCTAGTGCACTTGTTGTCACTTTCATCAGCACCAAAACAAGTGACATTAACTCAGTCGTTTATGCTTCCTAACTGGACTTCCTAACTGGACAGATTGATATCCCTGTTGCCATGTATATAGGTTAATTGGCAACAGTTCAGTACATGATTGGATATTTGCATTTTACTTAGCATCCAAAATGTTGTACATAAGTCAGTTCCATTACTTGCACGTAGTTGATTTGAATTTGATTGTGTTCAACGTCCTTCACATCCGAGTCTGTAAATCAAGTGAGTGAAGCAGTCACACCTCTTAATTAGACTATTGGAATTAAACAATGAGCTCAGTGTTTGGTTCCCCTGCAATCACTTTCACTATGATAGCGGAGACAAACCCGCGTTCCTCATAAATTCCTGAATCTAACTTCAAAACAAACAGCTATGTCAAACAAAAATGCCCAAATCAAACACAGTGAACTGTCGATTTGCTTTGCTGGCTGCAATTAAGAGTATTGAGAAAAGTCCCTTATACACTGACCAAAAATGTAAACGTCAACTGAAAAGGAATGTTCAATTTAAAGATTTCATAGCAATAAAATAATTTCTTATAGACAGATATTATTTGGTTGCGCAAACCCCAAATTTCTTTAGCAGATTCCTCATTGTATGCTGCTTACGATAAGAAATATCACATAAAATTCTCTGGAAACAGACCCGGAGGACATTCTTGTAGTCACAATGCCAACTGCACGCTCCCTCAAAACTTAACGTTATTTGGGTTACTGAACACGTTGTGTGACAAAAACTGAACATCGTAGCCTTTGTTGTTCCCAGCACAAGGAGCACTTGTGTAATCATCAAACAATCAGTTTCTTGAGATGCCTCACCTGTCTGGTAGATTTGATTATCTAGGTGAAGAATAAATGCTCACCGACAGGGACGCACAGAAACGTGTGACTACAATGTTTGAGAAATAACCCTTTTTCCCACAACTGCGGGCCTAATAAGAACTTAAGTAGGTCCCATAAATGAACCATTCTATATTTATGAATCACCTCCCAGACTTGTAACAAAAGCAACTAGCCAGTAACCAATGAGGCAATATGAATTCTATGTACAGTATATTACAGTGTGATGCATTGGGGGTTGAAGGGTGTAGAAGATATTGTTTTGCTGGATGTAGCACACAGTGCCCCATGATGTCACATTAGGTAGCCTGGTACACTTCAGTTACATACAAGGGCAACATATCACGAGTCCTAGAGATCAGCCCATGTGTATATTTGTTATGGGAATGGTAAGTGTTTTTCTGTCGTATCTAAAATTATTTTAATTAATCAGCACTGCACTGTTTGTTTCAGCAGCATCTTTTTTTTTTATACAGTAAGTTCCTACATGTGCACTACCGGTACATTGATCTTCAAAAGGTAGTGTGTCTTGCCCCAAAGCTGAATGTGTAAAGGCATCCAAATATAGCTGGTGTTCGGCTGTGACGTGTAAATGCTTTGCTGTGCATTTTGTGTTTTGAAAATATGACAGCCATGTCAGCTTTCATGCTCGCCTTTCATTAATTGTGAATACCCCTTCTTTGCCAAATTAATAATAATAATAATGCGTTATTTATATTCAAGTCATTTAAAAAAATAATCAAGTCATGTATTTATTCTTACAAAAAAGTATCTGGTTTCACTTTTATTTTGATATCAAAACTCAAAAAAGATATATAACCTCACTGCTCAATTTAAAATAAAACAAATGAATATAGCATTACGCATTCCAAGGCTGGTTACTATGTGGCATGTACACGACTGCTTTTCCCATCAATTACATAGTCCAAATTAGGAGGACATGGTTGCTGCCCCTGCCGTGTCTGGCTGAAAGGCATAGGCGTCAATAGATAGTGAGAGACTTACATGTGTCTTCCGACTGAGCATTCCTCCAATTCTATAGCCTAGTAAAATACACATATCTATGACCAGAACAGACAATTTTGTCTATAAAACAACCAAAATCCTTTATGGCATAGATTCTACAAGGTGTCAAAAACCTTCCACAGAGATGTTAATTCTGACCCAATGGCCTCACACGGTTCCTGCAGAGAGGACAGCATTACATTCATGCTGTGAACAGCATGTTCCATCTCATCCTAAAGCTTCTCTATTTGGTTGAGGTCTCGGGCCTGTCCAGGCCCCCCAAGTAAATTGAACCAGGATTCCTCAAAACAGGCAATGTTGTTCCACTCTTCATTACTCTTTTTTAGATATGGTGCAAAAAAATAATGTTTCTGTATCCAAGGTCAAGGATTGAAAAGAATAAAAAGAAATAGAAAGGGTGGTGGCGTGGGAAAGCCATCATCCCAGGCTGCTGTGTGTCTTCCCAACCTGAAGGTCACCGGTTATGAATGCATAAATATTATAGAGAGCTATTCATTTATCTTATAATCAAATAAATACTTTAAATGTTGCAAGAGAATCCGAAATGTTGTTCTTGTAGAATATGTAATAAATGAGGCGCAATTGTTAGCCTCCCCTTTACCACTGGGATATGGGAGTGCATGGTGTCAAAAATGCTTTGAATTAATCAGTACCTTGGAGAGCAACACCAACTTCTGCAATGTAATACCTTCTGCAACACTAACTTCTGCAACATAAGGTACCAGAAGCCCCAGAGAATTCCTGCTTCCACATTCACTTGTCGGTTTTCAAAATAAAACAATGAATACGATCACCTTCTCAAGCAGACATATGCCATATAGAAAACTAGTCTAAATATGGATTATTAATTATTTTAGTTGTTTAATGAAATAATGCTCAACTTAAAGGTGCCCTTCACCATGGGGAACTGATAGGATATTTTAAGTTTGATAAATCTTACTTAAACTTGTTTCATACATAATTTGTCAAAAAGATCAGAAATGGAGTTTGTGCACTAAACAACACTATATATCAGAATGATTATTAAATGGCAAGGAAAAACATGTATTCTAAAAAAAAATCATTTTTATTTTTGCAAAGCCTCCAATTTTATACTGATTAGATATCTTAGTGATGTTGTTATCAGCAGATATATAGAAATACAAATGTTCTTAACATGCTCAGCACCCATAAACAAACCCACAAACAGACGAATACAGAGGAAGTAGATGGTTCTGAAATCTACCACTAGATTGGAATAGGACTGTTATTTTTAAGTAACTAATTTACTATAACAAATGCAGCCGCAGGCATCACATTAGGTTGATTGTGTCAACTAGGAAAGAGGTCTGACAGTTAAACATTAATATTCAAGTTTTCAAAGCAATATGAGGCTTACTAACAGAGTTTAACAGGCCAAATATTCAGTGCTTGAATTGCAAGTGCATCTTTGACTAAAACTGCAAAATAATACAATGTCTCAAAGTAAACATTAAAAAATCATGACAGCATATGCCAAACATGTGATCTGCCTACACATGGTGTGTCCCTGCCTGATTTATTGGCATTTGCTTCAGTCCGGAATGGGATACAAGAACAAATCCAATGCTTGCTGTGATGAATATCTAGATGTTAATATAAATGCACTAACAGGCTTTTGGTAAATCCAAAAAACTTCTCAAACATAAAATCAATATACTCCTGTACTGCTGTAAGTATCTCTGGAAAAATGTGTCTAGCAAAAAAATGTGTCTAGCAAATCACTGAAAGTTTGAATATATAAACACAATTTTTGTAGGCGATGCAACACATGTTATTCTGATCTCATGTATTACAATGGAATAATACTTATATGGTCCTTCCATCATTGAGCAGCTATTTGTACAAAGCATATTCTATTATTACAAATTCTCCCAAAGTTCCCCATGTAATTAATGCACAAGCCAGAATGACGTGTAAATGACTATGCCCAGCTTATATGGGTTGGTTCTATGCTTTGAGGCTTTTCATCAGACCTTCCTTAAGGGGCAGAGCAGGGGCTTCCATAGCGAAAGAAAGAGGACCATCGCTGCACATCTGCCAATGGGTTGCACATCTGCCAATGGGTTGCACATCTGCCAATGCACAGTGTCTGGCCAAACATTCAATTAAAAATCCCAAAGTGATTGAAAATGTTTATGCTTCAAGCCTCATACAGCTGATCCACTTTCAGGTTTGTCAACAATGTAACTTAACTAAAGTCATCGTCTCAGAAGGTTTTACCAAACACACACCGATTAATCATGTTGGTCATGAGAAAGAGTTTGTCAGGGCCAAGTAGTGGAATGTGTCAAAGATAAATAAAAATGTACCTTGGCGAAACATTTAGTCCTTACACCTCCGGGGAAAAAAGTGTAAATCTATAGAAATGTTTACAGCAACAGTACTCTGCTTACCTTTAGATCAATAGAGGAGCTTGAGGGAGTACTACCGCAAATCTATCTGTTTGTTACAAAGTACCTACTGAGTAGAAATGGCAACTTTTTTCAGGGGTGTACATTCCGCTTAAAAGGCATTAGACACGATGCATGCATCATTTTAGGTTGATGTATTACAGCATGGTAATTCTCATCCTCCACTTCAGACAACGCAATGATCTTTTTCGTTCCGGTCACCAAGTACAAACGCAAGTACAAAGCATCCGCAAGCTTACGTGTCTTTGACTAGTCACCTTAACGCTTCTGAAATTCCAGGGAATGCTCACAAGTCACACTTACAAACTTATCAACTCAGGATGTACTCGGTGACTGCAAAGACCTTATGGCTGGAATGCAAGCTTGAGCTTTTAAGAAGAATCCCCTATTAAGTGAAGGCGAGAAAGACATCCACCCCGTTTTGTGGTAAACTAAATACTGTATCACATTGTTTGAAGGCATTCTGACAGAAAAGGTGTCCATAGGCAGTACATTAGTTTTGAAGCCCTGAACTACTTAGCCAGTCTAGATGTTGATCTAGGAGGGAAAATGGTAGAAAGGGGAACAGCACACTCTTAAACCAACACACACACCAAAGCATTGGCACAAACCCATGTAGTCCAACATGTAGGTATGCATGTACTGAAGGCACTCGTATTGTAGGCGCTCCTGCACTACACACACTAACAGACAGTTTATACACCAGCAGCAGTTTACATTTACATTTTAACATCACTTTTGTTGAATCTGGGCAAATCCACTGAAACCATAATCTAATTTTCAAAGGTGTGTTGAGGACCAGAATAAAATAAACACAACTTGCCTATTGCAATGAGGTTTAGCCACTAGATTAAGCTGGTTGCTGGTATTTCCCTTAAACCATGATTATGTGCTCAGTCTATATCCACAGGCCCACTCCATCACCACCTACTGCTGAGGAGAAGGATTGAGGAAGACATGGCAAAGACTTTAATTGAGTTAAAGGAAGGAGGAACATTTGCAGAAGAATTAGAATCTTTGATAAAATGTGCCTAGCTATTGTACCTGCCTGATATCGAGACCACACAACTGATCAGAACTTTTCAGTGTTTTTTCCTGAAAGGGTGAGTATTATAAATGGGCACATTCTACCTCTTTTTTTTGTTGGCGTTTATACATGACCCAATGCGGTGTCATAATTCTAAATACTCAGCACCCAATCAGGTCCTCCCTTGCAGCCATGTCCTGTTGTTTGTGAATTAGCACCAACTGTACCCACTGTCTCTGACTGGCCAACATCCAGTGGCAAGGCCAATTAGTGTGCACACTCCCGTGGACGGGAATCCACTTTGCTTCCCCTTGCCACTGCCACTGGAGTAGGAGTCAAATGGCCGTTGGACATACAATAAAAATACAGGTGGCAGGGTTGCCCAGCTCTCAGGGTGAAAGCCCCTAAAGAGAGAACTTATGCGGTGGGCTCTGATTGTACAGGGATATAATTTACAGATTACTCACAAGAAAGGTTCGGCGAACGTAGTAGGCGACGCCCTATGGCGGGCTTAGTCACTGGGAGTACGTTTTGGGGTTATTGTTTTCGTTTATGCAAACTTGTGTGTTCGCATTTTTTGTGGTGGGCGTGTTACGTCCCCAGTGTGTGTGTTGCTGTGTGTTTGTATGTGTTGCTGTTTGTTCCCCTTTTCCTACACAGGTGCCACCAATCCCATCAATCAAGTTCATCTCCCTCCCGTTATTCTGTTCAGCTGGTTCCTGCCCCCATCAACCAATCACATCCTTCCATCCGCAGTACAAAATCCCTCCATACACCACCCCCCAGATCTCTAGATCTCTCTCTCTCTCTTTTTGTTCACTGTGTTCTGTCTGTTGAGCTGGTTGTTCATCTGTGTTCAGAACTGTGGTTGTACTCGTTTGTTGTTGAGTGTTGTTTGTTAGTTAGTTAGTTAATTAGTTAGTTAGGGGATTGTGGTTGGTTTTGTGTTGTACGGTACCTGTTCTGTTTGAGTTGTTTGTTTTCCCCCCAATAACCCTCTGTTTGTTTGTTCCCAAGGGGGAAGGGGACCGCACCCTGGGAGTGTGTAGGCAAGAGGCCCGCGGGCATACATTTTCCCGTAGGTGTACTTTGTCTATGCACACTAGGTAAGACCTGGGCGGACCAGGGGAAGTTATTATTTTGTTAGGTACGTTTTGGTTAGGGGGTTTTCTGACATTTGCTTTCTTTGCTTTGGTACCGTCCAGCCCCTTTCCCCAATTTTACCGTGCTGTTTTATGTGGATGAATAAATCTCCTGCACGGTACCCTTGGTTTCATTGTCTTCTCACTTGCACCTCACGACCCCATACCTTCACTTGCACCTCACGACCCCATACCTTATTTCTATTATTTCACACGGGTGTGCGCGCACAGCAGGGAGTTACGCTCCCTTGACAAAAGGCGTGCGTAACAATGTGGAGAGGGAGGAAGGCAGGTAGGGTTCAAGTAGAATGAGGAGACCACAGGGAGAAGAAGTAAACAGAAGGGAGAGATGCTATTATAGAGGAGATGGGAATATTTTTGCAATAATGGTACTTGTCTCACAGCAAAAACAGAAACATTGTCCAGTCCCAGTGATATAACAGAGTACACACCTCATCATAAAAGAGGTTGATTTGTGGTTCAAACCATTATGTCTCTACATCGACACATATACAGCTTTTGGGAAAGAATACACTCTATGTAGAAAACCCCAAAAGAATATTTTGCACACTAGACTCCGTACTTTCGAAAATATGTAACCTCATTTGTAGCTCAAACGTTTTAGATCCTATAGAAGATTGTGAGAATTTTGTCTTTTCCGGATCCTTTTACTATGATCAAATGTAGCATTCTGCAAGCCTACAGCAATTCAACCTGTGTATTGTTTATACTGCCAGATATAAAAGAGCCTGACAGAAACAGTAAAGTCTCTACCACAAACTCACAGATCTATTTATAAAATGTCTTAATAACATCTCAATGTCTTGAAGATGAAACAACTTATATTTTAATGATTACCAATTTTGATCAATGTGAAGAAAGTTACGCATCTTTAGCAGGATCAACGGGCAGGGCATTTTCTTTACTCAGTTGCCCTAAAACCAGAAGGGGTGATTTTACTAGTTATTTTCCTGTTAGGACCTAATCTTGATTTTACATCTAAATTCCATGTTATAGAATTGTGAAGACTCTATCCTTTAGAGTAAATTATTCTGGATATTTAGATCAAGTGAAGCACACAAAGTCTCCAAAAGCACCCAAATAAATACATTAACAAGTTGTAAAGATCTGTATCCAGGTCTGTAGATGTAAATATTCCCACAGTGACATATTTTGTCCATCATGGTTAGGCATGTTTGTAAAAATCAGTGAAATAGAGTTTAACAGTAAAAAATAATAAGCTTAATTGCGATATAAGGTTTTGACTTGGCCACTCCAGGACATTCACCTCTTTGTTTTGGATCCACTTTAGTGTGGCGTTGCTCGTAAATTCGTGCCCTGGGGAAGACTGAAACTTCTCCCACGTCCCAGGTCTCTTGCAGATTTCAGGAGGTTTTCTTGCAAGATTTCTCTGTACTTTGCTGCATCCAATTTATCCTCTATTTTTACAATCTTTCCAGATCTTGTTACAGAGAAGCATCCCCATAGGATGATACTGCCACTAACACGCTTGAAGGTATGAATGATGTGCGCAACTGGCAACAAACATAGTGCTTTGTGTTGAGGCCCAAAACTCTTCTTCCACTTGGTCTCAGAGTCTTCCAACATGCATTAACATGCAAACTCTTGCCCAGATTTTGTGTAAGTTGTTTTGTTTATGCCACTTTCCCATGAATACCAGTTTTGTTAGGCCCCTGGTCTATTGTTGCAGTATGCACAGACTTTTCCACATCTGCCATGGAAGACTAAGTCCTTATGAGTACATTTTTGACAATTTCATAATGCATGTTTGGTTAAGAATTGTACTAACCAACTGTGGGACCTCCGAGAGACTGGTATATGTTACCTGAAGTCCAACAGGGGTTCATAATTTAAAGGTGTAAAGCAATAACTACAAAGCAGCTACAATTACTCTTCAATATATAACTGCTTATTCCAACCAATGCATCTGAAGTGTTGAGGGGCACGGCAACACCCTTTGGGAGCAACAGACAAACTTCTTTTCTAGCAATCAGCATGACATTTGAGCCCCTAGGTGCTGCAATGGAACTCACTTGTGTAGCTAATTAGCTTAATGAGAGTTAAGGAAAATTAGGGGAAACAATTATGCCAGCAGTGCACGGGGTACCTTATCTCCCCAGATAAATAGGGTAACGAAAGGTAAATAGGTTGCAGGGTTACTGACAGAGCAACAAACCATCAGCATAACGACGACCAGTGTTCAATGTAAGAAAACAGGCCAAAAATTTGCAAAGAAAACAGAGATCAGTTAAAGAAAATAAAAGAAACACACAAACAGCAAGAACAAACACATATTCCTCCCCAACAGCTAAACAGAAAAAAAAAGCAAACAGAAATATGGCTGTGTGGTAAGAGTGACCTCCCAGAAAATAAAAATAAAAATCCCTTCCACACTGCCATTAAGCCCCCTTCCAACTTCTCTAGAATTCCAATTATGGACATTACTGACTCAAATTAATTGACTCAACAGAATCAAACTCCTTCACTGACTGAGTCAAAGATCTGAGTTAGACTTCTCACCACTAGCGATAAGCGGAGCCATTGACAGTCACTATCCACCCATGTCTTGACAGACAGGAAAAATAGCAAACTGGCTCATTTAGAATTTCTTTCAGTGACATTGTCGGAGTTCTAGCAGTATCAGGTCATCTTAGAAAAATAAAAAGGTTCCTGCACATGGAACATGGAACTACATTGGCATTATAAATTATTTCAGGAATGGGGTGATGATAATGTCATAAAAATCCTTGACTGGACCAACTTTTTTTTATTTACTGTGGATTCTTAGACACAGAAACATAATATTGAATGACACATTTACCACAACTGTGTGTGTAGGTTGAAATGCCCAGTTTCACAAATGTGTGTGAATTAAACTGTTAAATTACATTTCTTGTTTTTAAATTGAGAGAATTGTAAGAAAGCTGTGTAATTGTCCTTAGTTTTATTTTTTTTCTTGGAGATCTACATTTTCAAGTTTGATGATATTGATTATTGGTGGCAAATATCACCAATTGGCCCCCCAAATCATCAACAATCAGTATTGGTGCAAAGTAAAAATCCATATCGGTCAATCCCTACTTATTACCATAATGAGTTAAATGAAAATGGTCATTGAGCTCATTAGTAACGTTCCACTTTGTCTATACTAATGGGGGATGTTTGTTAGAATATCTAAATGAGTCAATTTGTTTTGGATTTATCATGGCTAGGATGATAGGATAAATGCTTTTTACCTGAACAGGGATATTCTCACAGCTGTTCACTGAGAGGTTATTTCTGGGGGACAGATGGCTGATTCCAAAACTGAATCTCCCAGCATCTGTTACTTCCCCTTCAGAAACCCCCCAAACAGTCTCTCTGTCTGACTGTGGAACTTAGAATGTATGTGCATCTTTAAGGGTTTTGTCTGACAGTCATTCTGAATTTAAGGGTGACCTCAAACATTCTGTAATTGTGCAACTTTTGCAAGTTTTGTTGTCAGAGTGAGAGAGATGCAGTAAATTAAAGATGCAGTGTAGAGATTTTATGAGTTCAGACAGCAGTAATAAAAGTGGTGCTCATGAGCAAAAAACAGTCCCTTTAGGTATACTACGATTTTATATTATACATATATTTCTAAATAAAGTAAAAGTAAAAATACATAACTGTAGGCCAGTGATACATTTCCGGGGCAAGAAGTCTGGTGCATGCTGAACCTACAACTGTGGAAATCCTCAACATTTAACAGTAACCTATACAGTCGTGGCCAAAGGTTTTGAGAATTACACAAATATAAATTTTCACAAAGTCTGCTCAGTTTTTATGGTGGCAATTTACATAACCTCTCGAAAGTCATGAAGAGTGATCAGACAAATTGCAATTAATTTCATTCCCTCTTTGCCATGAAAATGCACTTAATCCCAAAAACTAAATTTCCACTGCATTTCAGCCCTGCCACAAAAGGACCAGCTGACATTATGTCAGTGATCATCTCGATCCTCTCACAGGTGAGAGTGTTGACGAGGACAAGGCTGGAGATCACTCATTCACGCTGATTGGGTTAGAATAACAGACTGAAAGCATTAAATGGTGGATGAGGCTTGAAATCATTGTTCTTCATCTGTTAACCATAGTTACCTGCAAGGAAACACAGTCATCATTGCTTTGCACAAAAAGGGCTTCACATGCAAGGATATTGCTGCTAGTAAGATTGCACCTAAAAAAACTCCCACCAACTCTGACCAACTCCAAGCATTGTTTATGTATAAATGGGCCGCCACCAGTCACGATGTGGCCCAGGAGTTAATTGACAGCACGGCAGGGCGCCTTGAAGAAAAAGACACTGCAATTATTGACTCTTTGCAAGTAGTTAATGACCTTTGACATTCATGAAATGCTTGTAATTTTACTTCAGTATACCATAGTAACATCTGACAAAAAGATCTGAAAACACTGCAGCAGCCTACTTTGTGTAAACAAATGCATGTGTCGTTCCCAAAACTTTTGGCCGCGGCTGAACTGTATCCCCTACCCTCACGAAACTAAGACTTCACAATGGTTATTAGTGGACTAAATGTTCAAATATAGTCAACTGCCAATACATCTGTGTTCCATGTTGCAATTTTGAGACGTGTGGTGCTAATAGATTTGACAAGTGTGGTTAGGAGACACTGCTAGGCACATCCAGGATTAATTCGAAAATACTATTCAAGACTCCCTAAGAACCGCAAGCAGGGGGGTCGGTGCTTAAATTTTACCTCCCGGTTATGCCAGGGAAATGTCTGAAATGTCAGTCCAATGATATAATATAATTACAATAAACCTACCACAACCGTTTACAGATGTCTTTTTAGGTATGCTACTGCAGCTCACAAAGCAATGCAACCTTTACAAGAGAGTGCTATATTACTCACTGTAGAACCATCACATATGTTTTTCCTTACTATTGGTTATGGATTTTGAGGCAAGAGATTATCAGTTTCAGTCAGGGGGCAAATAGATGGCATCAAGACGTCACATATTAAATCAGTCAGTAATTATGCAATTTCCGATAGTGGGTATTATCAAAGGCTTGAAACCTAAGTGTCTATTAGATGTCTGTTGATAAAAATGAAATGAAATTCAGACACCCCTCAGCACAACCCTTACTACTCATCCAATGAGTGGCCGCCATTGATATAATCTCAGATCAAAGCTTATCTTATGAGCAGCATCACAGCATTCCGGCATGCAAAAAGATAAAAACGTAAGGCACAGTTAATGGAATCCAAAAGAAGAATTCACTTACAAGATAGGGAGAATGTTCATCATTCAACTCAACATGAACAATGAACCCATGAGAATCACCTTATCATCTTAAAACTACTAATAGACTTAGTTCGCTAACTCTGTCCCAGAACATTAACCAACCAAGCCGTGTTATGCCGATTTACCTGTCAAAGGGACATGGTTGTGAACTGCTGCTTTTTGCTGTGTCAGTTGAGTCAATTGCTCAATCTGAATTATTAAAATTCTGTAGAAATACATGGCAGTATTACTAAAGACTATAAATGAATATACCATATCACAAACCTGACCTAAAATGTTGGGCTTTGACATCAAATTGTGAGTGAGAGGGTACGGGGAAATTAGGGGCAGCAGGTAGCCTTGAGGTTGGAGTGTTGAACAGCTTTAAAAGGTTGCTAAATCAAATCCCCTGGCTGGAAAAGAAAAAGCCTGAGCAAGGCCGTTAATAGTAATTGCTCCCAAATTATAGATGCAATAAGAATGTGTACCAGGTAAACTAAGGGTACAAAATAGTTTGTTAAAATTGAAAAACATTGAATGGACTCCTAAAGTAGGGCTCCCCCTACTTCCCAAATCCCAATTTAACACCTGGTGTAAATATATTGACATATTATGTGGTCTTCACTGGACAGGTTCTCTTACACAAACCTATTAGGGAGTTTTTCCTATCCACAATGATTCAATGTATTGTTGTTTCTTGCTCTTCTTGCTGTAGGCTCGTTTCTGAATATAACTTTGTGACAACAGTCAACATATCCACTAAACACTTCTGTGTTCTCAAATATCAACGTATTAGTACTAGAAAAGCCGCCTTTGTCTACAAGTGTGCTAGCTTATGTGCTTGAACAGTACTTTTTGTGCTGTATTTGCCCTTGCAATTAGACTGAGTTTAAACTACTCTGCAAAAAGAATGAGATGAAATAGCATAATCCGGGTGTGCTCGATTGATTGAGACATGCAGAACAGCTAAAGGTGCTTTCAGATTATTTGTTGTGAGTTATGCACACTGATGCAACCAACACACATTCAGTGTATTACTTTGCTTTGATATTCACTTTTTCTGCCAGCCAATACATTAATTTGGTACAGGTTCTCACTATAAGTCGCAAAGATATTGTTATTTGAACCCTTCTTTATTTATTCATTATTTGTTTTACTTGTTATAGCTGCTAATCTTCCAACAAATGTTCGTTGTGAGTTAGTCAGGAACTTTTTGCAGCAGTCTTACTATAAAAACACCAACCAATATCTGTGACTGTGAACCAACTGAAGCTATAACAGACAGTGAGGAGTGCAAAAATATGCACCAGTGATAAACCGCCATGAGGGACTGCATCCATATATTTGAGTACAGAAGCTGAGGCATGCATGTATAGTAAAAGGTTCTTGCAGACAAGGACTTGAATATACGATTTTCCCAAGTTTACCTGTGCCATTTATCATCAATGTGAAAATAATCTGTTCCCAAAGACAAACAGTAGCAGTGCACGGGGTCTTTGAGGTCTACCAATGGCGCAGGTGGCTATGACCACCTTTATTTTTCTAAATGTAATAATTAAATCAGCTCAGGCCATGAAAATTGTAGTGTACCAACAATATTAGTTTATTTTTACAAACTTAAATTAGTAATTGGATTTATAAATGGCCATTATAACCTAAGGTTTTCAAAGTGCTGTAAAGCAAGCTTCCTGCTCAGTCATTAATTTCATGGCTTACTTTCGTTCTGGTTGTTTATTTTAACCACACTCCTCTCAGCTATTAAATAAGCAGATGGGCACCAGGCTAGAGGCGGGGGGATTGGATCCAACACTGACTCATGGCACCTGACACCCGGCGATATGCCTGCCACTATACATTGTACCATGTGGGGTGTGGTGTCATACAGCAGAACAGAGTGCACAATGCTTCTGGCTCCACACCAAGTTTATAACATAACATATAGGGTTAGGCTGAAGGCCTTCGGGCTATGTGACCATGCCTCCCTTTTGTCTAGTCTGCTTTAACATTTTGCATCCAAACCCCAAAGATATGTACCAGAATCCACAGGTTAAGATCGTTTATATTAGTTTGGGATCCAAACAGACTATTTCCTCTCATCTGGAATGAGTACATGCAATCAAAACACATTCTTCAAATCCATGTCATTCCGTAAATCACCCCACGACTATGGAGTTCTAATCCACCACAATAAACCACAACACAGAATAATGCAAGTAAGGCATGTTCTTAGAAATCATCTCTACACCATTGTAAAGCCGAGAGCAGGCAAAGTTCATGAGATTTGTCAGAGTGGGGGACTGCATGAGAGAGTCTTAAACTTTTTCTCACAGCACAGTCCATTTTTATAGCTCAACTAAGATAGCCCACAAGCTGTCAATTCAAATGTGATGCAAGAAAAGGCGAGTGGGCAGACAAATGAGGGCAGAAACATGCTAGCAACTACCAACTGACTATTGGTTTTGACAGAACTTTGAAAAGTTCCTCATGACCATGACAGAAAATACGACATGCCTAATGTCTATCATGAGAAAATACAATATTTTAGCAATTTGGAACAAGAAATTATTGTTACCGTCTAGAACTGTCATGTAGATGTTTTCTCCAAAATAAATGATAAGATGTAATGTATTTAGTTTTTATCTGCCACAAGTAATTTGTTTTTACCAAGGGGTTACAGCCATAGAAAGTCATGAATGGTACTGTATGATTCGTTTAACACCATTCCAATGAGCCAACTACACGATTGTAATTGTGTCATAATGTAGTCTACTACAATTTAGGTTGTAGGCTTGACAAATATCATTAGCATTGCAATAAATTACTATAAATAAAAAATATACATGTTTTATATATAAAAATACATTCTATTTAATAATTATTCATATGTATATGTTCCTCCTGCCCAAGTCTTTTTAGATTAATTTTGGTCTTGTTAAAAACCATGGCTATCAAAAAGCATTACTGAGCGCTAGCTATCTACTATACAAGTGTACTCTTAAACATTTGTACAGTGTATTGCTGTCATTGCAACGAATGGTGGCATCCTTCATAGAAGACAAGATTTTTTGGGGAGATACATTTTTTGTCATAAGTAAAAACATGTTCAAATGTTTGGACACATAGCCGTGAGACAACGGGAATAGCTTGCTGAATGGATTTTGAGTGCTAAAAAGACACCGTGTATGTGTACTGAAGGTTGGAAGGAATCAGAAAAATATTATTATATTATTGTGCTAGAAGTCATCTTGTTTGTAGACACAGTGGTCCTCCTTTGAAGGAAAAACATCAAAGGCCAACAAAGATGATTTGAGAGACAGCTGGCCCAGCATAAGCATTGTTATGCCAATAATATCCTGGTGAAAAAGTCCAAGTTAAATGCTATTAAGGTCACAAGGTCCACCTTATTTACGTGCAAAACATCCGGGCCCTTTCATTGGTATGCAACCCTCAGTGAAGGCCTTTCCACTACACTTGGTAGTTATCTACCGTTTTACTGCAACTAAAGTCAATCTGGTAACACAAAAAATACTTTTGCTTTCATAAAGAAAACTATTTCTCTATAAACTTCATTGGTATTTAGCTTTCAGCCAAAATAATGCACCATACACATATTATCACATCAGCAAAATAAAGAAATGCACCACTACAGCATTTCATTTCAGTTATTCTGATTTATTAGTCCTGACCTGAGATATCTATGGATGCACCAGCTAAGAATTCAGCCTTGCAGTGACAGCCGGGGCAAAGATCCCACCTGTATCTGCCCACAAGGGGGAAAACAGCTTTCCTGACAAACCATCATGGTAATCAACATGTGTCATTATGTATCGCTCAAATGATGGAGCTTTTTGTTTATCAGTAGCAAAGTGAGTGTGTGTCACAGCGAGTGGACATCTGCTGTTGCCGGCTGCACTGTGGGTGACATATCACGCTTCCTGCTCCTCCTGCACACACCCTCCTTATAATAGCTACGCAAAAAGAGCTGCTTTAATCCCACACGTACACACTGATACGTACACTGTCACAACCCTGCCCCCAGGCCCACCACAGCCAATGCATTCCTATTGGGGAGCAGTGATCTAACATGTAGCTGATACTAGCTAGCCTACTAGCTTAACAAAACAATTTTTTTTTTAAACATAGCCCTGGGCCCGAAATGGTCACGTTAGGAACCACATCTTAATCAATTTACAATGTCGGACAAAAATGACTTTACGAAATAGTGGAAAATCTGTGATTGTAAAGTTATAGCTTAATCGGTCATCAGGTTGGGAGTTAAGATCCAATTCACAGTAACAAACAGAAAGTAAGGATTTACTCAACCGACACAATGGTGTTGTTTTAATGGTAGCAAGGCATGGGAAGAGTTATTATGAGAAATCAAAGGATAACCTTTGGACGTTAACAGCATTGCAAATTATGTTTCTGTATACGTGTAAATATCTTTAGTTAAGATTAGGCATTCACACAACAATAGAAAATAAAATAATTCAAGTTAATTTATATTAATAATCAGAATAATGTTTTTAATGTGTTTTAAGTCAAAGAATGGCTAGAGCATATATAGTTCTCTCTTAAACAACCAGATGTGTAGGGCTCATAAAATTCCTCACAAACAATCTTGCGGATCTCACCTTTTCTGACAATATGTTGATCAGTTTAAAACGTCTGGATCACAATATTAAAAACTCAAGATTGCTAACACATTACATATACATTGCAAGACACAGGAACCAAAGTACTATAATAATCACATGTCACATGTTCCTAGTTTCTAGCATAGTATTTATCTTAGTACTTCAGGGGTTCATTTAACTGGAACTTTTTGCCTGTTTGAACTCAGATGAGATTTACTTTTGTAATGCAAACACGCCTGGCTGTAGGCAACCATTAAGTAGTGCACACTGTACAAACAAAACAAGGCAAAAATCACAGATCAATGATATTATCAGCATCATGGATTCAGCAAGGTCCCTGTAATTATCAGAATAATGGATACAGCAAAGTAAATGTTATTATGAGCATCATGGATTCAACAAGGTCCCTGTTATTATCAGAATAATGGATACAGCCAAGTAAATGTTATTATCAGCATCATGGATTCAACAAGGTCCCTGTTATTATCAGAATAATGGATACAGCAAATTAAATGTTATTATGAGCATCATGGATTCAACAAGGTCCCTGTTATTATCAGAATTATGGATACATCAAAGTAAATGTTATTATCAGCATCATGGATCCAACAAGGTCCCTGTTATTATCAGAATAATGGATACAGCCAAATAAATGTTATTATCAGAATTATGAATAAATCCAAGTAAATTATATCATCAGCATCATGGATACTGCCCAAACAAATGTATTAACAGCATCATGGATACAGACATTAATATGCAGCCACACGCACTCGATATGTGCTACATTACAACCAGCAACATGACAGGAATAACAAGCACATCCCAACCTTGATTTCTGCAGCACTCAGCTAACCACTCTGGAGTACTGGTAACCGGCTCAGGGGAAAAGACATATCATTTACAATGAGATCTAACTGCTAACCCAGCATAAATCAAGATGCTCTTTATTTGACTTATTCAAATAAAAACGTGTTGGAAATTTGTTAAGGAACTACAACCTGAGCCTGAACTGATCAACAAAAAACACCAAGGAACAAAAAGAATAAAAAACAGAATGAGACATCATCAACATCATTAAAATGATGAACAATGAAATGATCCAGTAGGAAGTCATTACTAGGATTTACTGAGACAGGAGGCACTTGGCTCAGCAAACAAAATCATAAAGGGTTTAGCTAAAATGTAACCCCACCTCCCCCACACCTAAAATGAAAATCAATCATTTCTACTCAACATTTATCCACTAATTATCAGCCTTGTATCTGAATTCCTCCTTTAGGAATACAAAGATGAGCCATAACATTGTGATCTTGTGTTTCCGCCAAAACAGCCCTGACCCATCGAGGCATGGCCTCCACCAGACCTCTGAAGGTGTGCTCTGGTACAGTATCTGGCACCCAGTTCTTCGCAGTAAATCCTTTATGTCCTGTAAGTTGCGAGGTGAGGACTCTATGGATTGTATTTGTTTGTCCAGCACATCCCACACATGCTCGATTGGATTGAGATCTAGAGAACTGAGACCAAGTCAAAACTCAATGTATTCCTCAAATCATTCCTGAACCAGTTTTGCCCTGTGGCAGGGCACATTATCCTGCTGAAAGAGGCCAATGCCATCAGGGAACAGGTGTACATGGTCTGCAACAATGCTCAGGTAGGTAGTATGTGTCAAAGTCAAATCTACATGAAGGGCAGGAGCCAAGGTTTCCCAGCAAAAGCATCACTGCCTCCGCCGGCTTGCCTTCTGCCTGTAGTGCATCCTGGTGGTTTTACAATTAGGCGTCGCACAATCGCCCGGCCATCCAAGCGATGTAAATGAAAACGTGATTCATGAGACCAGGCCACCTTCTTCCATTGCTCTGTGGTCCGGTTCTGACGGTCACTTCCTCATTGTAGGCGCTTTCAGCAGTGGACAGGGGTCAGCAGGGCACCCTGACTGGTCCTGCAGCTATGCCGCCCCATACCCACAGAGCCAGCCTGAACCTTATCAGCAATTTGAGCTGCAGTAGCTGGTCTGTGGGATCGGACCTCACGGACAAGCCTTCGTTCCCCACGTGCACCAATGAGCCTTGGCTGCCCGTGACCCTGTTGATGGTTCACCATTTTTTCCTTCCTCGGACCACTTTTGATAGGTACTGGCCGACATAGACTGGGAACACCCCACAAGAGCTGCAGTTTTTGGAGAGGCTTTGACCTAATCTTCTGGCCATCAGAATTTACCCCTTGTCAAAGTCGCTCAAAGCCTTACGCTTGCCCATTTTTCCTGCTTCTTACACATCAACTTTGAGGATAAAATGTTCACTTGCTGCCTAATATATCCCACCCACTGACAGGTGCCATGATGACCAGATAATCAGTGTTATTCACTTCACCTGTCAGTGATCATAATATTATGGCGGATCGGTGTACCATGAAACCCTAACACAGCATTGAAAAATAAATAAGACAGTGAGAAGCCACCATTTAATATTCAGCTGGACAGCTCTTCTCAAAACAGTAACCCTGCCAACGTGAGGTCTGTATTAAATGGCAAATCATTGCTTAAAACATATGGCCCTTTCATTATCTGCAAAAATAGTAAAACACAAAAAACTATGACAATAAATCAGAGTGTGCTAGGTAGTTTATATTACTATTGGTGTGCCTGTATTTTATATTTATATTTTCTGTCTGTCTTCTGTACAGCAACTTAGTAACATAATCAAGACAGCACATGAGTATAGTTCTTGTACATTCGGTTTTGGGGACCATTTGCAAGTCTCATTCTCATATTTGATACATTGGTAGTAAATGAAAACAGAGAAAGTTCAACAGACACACATTGAGTCTATTTATGGTGTGACTTTAAAATAAGACTAAAGAAAAACAGAGAATTAATTATAGTCATGAAGGGAGCTAATTAAAAGGAGGCAAGGAGCTAATCAGTGTGTTATTCCTGCTCTCAACTGATTTATCCTGGCAGGCGTTGTTTCCATCTACAGCAAGTATTTAGGCCACAAGGCACTGCTACTTTGAGAATGAAAAAGGCAGTGTTCATTCACTCTATTCTGTTCTGTCCATCTTTACCCTGCAATATGTACTAATAATTTTGAACCACAAAGTCTAACGACATTAGTGGATATCCTTCTAATTAATACTTTTTTATGATGTGTCCTATACAATGTTTTAGCATTGTATAGGACAGGATCATTTTATATACAAAACAGCTATTTCCACCAAATGCAAAAAGGTGAATTAGATTGAAAAGATGGTAGTTATTATTTATTTAAATGGGGATGTTCACGAAATCTTCCGGATGATTTTGCCTTCTTTATTTTGGCCTGATCGGCATAGCTTTTACACATGGCATAGCTTTTACACATGGAGGACTAAGGCTGATACAGACTTGAAAAGTGAGCTATTTGACATATCAACTCAACAGGTTGAGCTATACATTCATCTAAGCAGCAAGCTAGCTACCTAGCTTGTAAACTACCCAGTGATGTGGTGCCTGGGGAAGTGGGTATACAAATAATGTTCCAATGTACAATGTACAAAAATCGAAAAGTTACCTATAAAACGTTAGCTAGCTAAGGCGGTAAAAAGGGGGTTAACTGCCACACCGCGACATTGACACATTCATTTAAAGCAACACTACTTTATCTACCGGTATATTGTGTATTGTACAAGTCCTTACCAATGTGGATCTGGATGCTTTCAAAATCTTGGTTAATATTTACTTCGTCGGCCGAAGCATTTTCTGGTAAGGGTACATAGTTTTGTCATTGGCTAAAGGAAAAGCATAGGCAATGCTGGCTTTTGCGGTAAAGTGAAACTCGTTCTTCTCCCGCTGCAAATCGTAGTCCAAATAGTCTGCTGTTCGACTACATTTATTAGTTTGGACTAATTACATTTCTCGAATACGCTTCATAATGTATTTCAGAAGCAGTGGCGTAACTATCGCAAGTGCAGGACGTGCAGTTCCGTCCAGGCCAGCGGTAGTTGGTGGGCACGTGCTTGGCCTCTATCATAAAATAATTAAACATTTTTATTTGACATCGCGTGTTTCGATTCTGTGATCACAATCAGACGCCAGATGGTAGCATAATCTATAGCAGGACCTCGGTAATCATGCAAAAATATAAAACCAATCGGTGCAATATAACTTTATGTAGCTGCATCTTTAATTACTTTCGAATTGGTCCACGATGTGTATGTTTGTGGAGTTTGGATAGCTGCCGGAGTTCACAGCCGGTATGTGAATAGGACAGCTAACAATCATTAAATAATGAACTAACCCAGGATCAGGGACATGGCTAGGCTTATTTTAGTATTCAAAATGCATTAGCACCCCTACAAAAATCAGCCAGTATACACTGACCATAAAAATTAAGGGAACAAGTAATCATCAGGGTACAACACCAGGTCAATTAAACTTCAGGGATATCCATCTGTCTAGTTAGGAAGCACAAGCGATAATGAATCAATGTCATCTGCTTTGGTGCATATGAAAGTGACAACAGGTGCCCTGGAGAGGCAACAGAAAGACAACCCCCAAAAGGGAATGGTTTTGCAGGTGGTGGCCAAAGACAATCGCTCTCTCTTTATTCCACTTGACTAATTCTTCTCTAGTTTTGCCTTTTGCTAGTTTTCTTGTCACTACTGGTAGCATGAGGTGGGACCAGCTGCCTGTTGTGAGAAGAAAAGAGAGGAGCACTGCCAGAGCCCAATAAAATGACCATCAGGCTATTGGTTTGCATCTTTCTGACCAAACCGCCAGAAACAGACTCCATGATGGTTACATGAGGGCCCAACACCCTCGAGTGGGACCTGTACTCACAGCCTGTGCAGCCTGATTGGAATTAGCGACATTGTCTAGAGTGTATACAGGAACTTGGGGGCCATGCACACTACCCCCATAATGAGTGACTTATGAAATCCATGCAAGTTGGAACAGCCTTTAATTTGAATTGTTGACTTTGTTTTTCGGTTTGATTTTGAATCCAGAACTCGATTGTTTGATAACTTTGGTTTCAATTGACCATCGTAACATTATTTACAGTAAATGACACAATGTACAGTAAAGATTTTGATCTTTAATAGATTTCCTTTCCTTAAGTATTCCCTTAATTCTTTTCAGCAGTGTAGATTTTTACCTTCATCCTTCATAGGATGGTAAGCTTTTCTTCTGGAAGAATGGTGCAATATCCAACTTCAAACAGTTCAGGACTTGTTTTAAAAGCAAAGGGTGGCCCTATGCATTAGGTCTTTGATATTAATACATTGTTAGATGTTACATTATTTTCTCCACCCCCTGTATATTGTCCAGCCCTTGCAAAGAAAAGTATGCTACACCAGCTAACCAACCTATTCGTCTCTATCATATCAACAGAAGTTAATTACCAAGGGAATTTTTTCTTGGACTTGGAAACACAGGATAATACATAGGACACACAGATAATATGAAGGACTCCTGTGTTATACTGAATATTTCCAACTAGCATTGTGGTCATTCAGTGTCACACCTTTTTAATTCTGGTCTGCAATTACTACAGGGTTACATATTGTTATTACGTAAATATAAATGAACGTGTTACAGTGAAATACATATGTACTCACTGTACCTAAAATATTTCACTTTACTCTGGGGACTCTGTATCCACAAATCAACCACAACCCTTTCTTCCCCCTCCTTATCATGTAAGTCATCGTCATTATGTTAATGTGATTACAGTGTCAGTAAATTGAATGGTGTGCCCAAAACTAAAGCGGAGGTGATAATGAGCTTATCACAGTGATGATGATCATACATTATCCCTGTCACAGGACCAATTAATAGAGAAACTACTCTCGCTCTTTCTTGCAGTGGGTTCCGGTCCCTATTGTGAATTTCTCTTCCCTCACGACAACAATGACTACCGTGCAGCTCACCTATTTCATACAATCCCCACAGAATAACATACTCTACCCATTCTGGTTTCATTACAACCTCACCCCTAGTCACCCTGGCTTGCATGTCTCTGTTTCTGTTCATAAGGCAGTTTTTTTTCTCAAGACGTCCAGCTCAGCAGAAAACAGTAGTGGAAACAGTTGCATTACAACAGAGCACAGAAAGGGAGTTTGACAGTACAACTAGCAGGGGACATGAATAAAAATCCACAGCAAACTAGCTGTTAATACAGTCTCATTCATTGCTAGCCTTGGTGTAAAATTCTGTCAAAAGTGTGCACAGTAAATTTTAGAGTACAGATTTCTCACAATAATAAAACTACCACAGAATAAAAACAGTGTTAGTGAAAACTGCTCTCTCTCTCTTTCAATGAAGCGATTGTAACTACTCTATTTAAATGCTGTTTTGAAACAAATAGATGTTTTGGGTTGCCAAATTTATCAAGCATGGCCGATATTCTGCAATTACTTAAAATGTAAATAGATATGGCAATGATACTAGTGGTTTCTTCTCAAATTTCAATAAACAAGGTTCAGGTTCATGTTCTGAACGCAAAGGGATTCGCAGCAACATATGCAGGTCAAAAAGAGACAGAGGACAACAACATTGCTAATGGACATTACACATGTTTGCGATACTCCTAAGACCTTGACACAGAGGAATGGCAAAACTTGATTCAAACACCATTATTTAGCAACCGTCTAATAGGAATTGCAGTTGGTGAGGTGCACACCGTGGTTCAATGGTATGTTTGCTAGCTTTGTGTTCATCAATTTCTCGCTAATATCATATGTGAGCTATGTTATGCTGTAGGTTTGCTACAGTGTGATCATTTTAAATATCTAAGATAGACCTTATCAGACCTTATTTGAGATGACATTAGCTAGGATTAAGGGACTGAGCAATTCCTCCTTCATTATTGTGATTGCACTATATTTTACAGCCACTGTATGATGGCTAGGCTAGCAGCATTAGCATAACCCGCAAAATACTAGTTTCAACATCAACAGTGAAGAGGCGACTCTGGGAGTCTGTTTTCTTAATAATTTTTTTATTGGCCTGTCTGAGATATGACCTTTTCTATCGTAATAGCTATCGTGACATTTTGCCCTTGAATGCCATGATCCAGGAAGTGGACAGGGCCGGAGATAATTGGTTGGTCTGTGGCTAGCAGAGTCTCAAATCAGTTTCTAAATCTTGTTTCTACTGCCCTTCACAATGTAATTTCATCCCACATGAGACAATGATGGAATCTTTGTTTGCAGCAGTGGAGTAAAGATCTTAATGCAGATCCTGGAGTTTTTGTCCCAGGGAATCACTGTTTTTATCGACATGAAGCTGCCCAAAATACTCAACAGTGGTAATACACAGAACACAGGAACCAAATCAACCCTCATCAAAAGTGACAAACCCACCCTAACATTTCACACCATATCTCTTTCTTGGTTCCTTTTGGGTTTAAAATACTTAGGACATTAGTTACATGTATCTTATGTCAACTTCCTTAGGGTTTTAATAGCATTTAAAAAGTCAGTTAGGTGGATCTAACTGACTATATACCTAAATATTAGTAAATACAATGGAAGTGGACATTAAGACCGTTAAATTATTTTAACAATTGTTTCCCATTTTGAGTGGAGAGTGTAAATGAAATCGTAAAAAGCATAATACCATCCAAGTTTATGTCATCAGACAATTTATCCTAACCTAATATCATTTCATTCATTACCCTGGACAACGAGCTGAAGGGATGTAGAGAAGAAAATGCTGCATATAAAAAAACTGGCAAAAAAAGTAGATCATTTTTTAGTTCACTACAGCATTAATTAGAAGCCCATTCAAGTGCCTTTACTTTCATTGTGGGCCCAAAAAGGTGTTTATTTTAGACAGGCTGCTTCAGCGTTGTGTTGGTCTACCACAAGAGGACGCAGCCCAGCCAGGATTGGTACTACCACTATCAGCCTTTTAAAATGATTTGATATACTGTATACCTATACCTTATTATTTCATATCACCGAGATACATAGGCCTGTCAGGACAAGAAAAGTAATACAGTGAGAATGTAACGGGAGAACATGTGTTCAGACAAGTTAGGCAACGTTATAACCTGGTCTTACCATAGCCACGAGTGTCGCAGGGATATTTTGATCATGGTTTAGGGGTTGCTTAGTTGGAGTTGCTAATAAGCCAAAATATCAAAGAGGGGATCCTCAGTAAGATAATCTCCCATAGGTCTCTGTGGTCCATATTGCTGCTCTGTTCTGGCTTCCCATCTGCCTCACAATCCAACTGGTCACCCCAGATCACCGCACACACAGGCAGCCAGTCCGGAAAAGACGGCATACCTGGGTTACCCATCCACAACCAATCCCTAATACTCTGCATGCATTTCAGATGAGCTTCAGTACATAGGGTTAAAAAGGTTCTTACTGGCCATAGAAACATGAGTTGATTTGGTTGGCTGCCTGTCTTGCCTGGGTGTCATAGAGGGAGGCCACGTAAAATATGTGTTTATGACAGATGACTTTGTCACACAGGCACATCATTTAATAACTAACGTCAATTTGTGTTGTAAGCAATAGGGATACTCCTTCTCCATGCTTCTTCCTGTCTAAGTCAATCCATCTATTACAAGCCCAGTTCTGAAAGTACTGACAATGGAAACAAACAATGACTTAATGAACAACAGGACACAATAGAAGGCTTGGACTGGTATGAATGTGTTGCATGACGTCTGTCTATATAATTAGTGTGAAAATGTATCTGACCAGTCACCTTTTTTTTATGTATCCTATAAAGTCAAGTCTACTGAAAATGATAGCTTCCAGATCCACTATTGAGCCATATTGAGATATGTCAAAAACTTCAGTGTGCACACCGAGTAACTGAAAAAGGCATGTATATTTAGCCATAATAATCACTGGGCATCCAAAAACACCCATTATATATGCTTTACTTGGTAGATAAAGAAGCATGGGTATTTTCTGAAATGACTCTAGCCTACGTAAAGCTCCAGAATGATAATGTCTCAAATCAGGAATTACTTTGCGAGAGCAGTGCACATGGGATGGCATTTCAACCATTAGTATCTGAAAGCTGTCTGTGCTCGTTTACAACATTGGCCAACACATTTGGAAAATAAAGTTCCCTGTGTATCGAGTTTGTTTCAAAACATTTAGAATTTCCATTTCTGAATTGAGAGATGGTCATCTTGTCAGTGTCACTCCTATATAATAATATAGAGGAAAAAGTGATCTGGGCTGTGCAGGTTGGAAATCATATCAGTACACCATTCCTGAAGATATTCAAATATTCTGATTAAGGGGACAAATCAAATTTTTCATAAAATTATCATAGTGGTTATAAAGTGAAAATAGTTAGATCAGGGGTCTCCAACCCTGGTCCTGGAGAGCCCCGGTCCTGGTTGTGTTCACTCCAACCACAAGTATATGCAACCTCATTCAATAATTAGTGTCAGGTGTGCTAAATAAGGGTTGAAGTGAAAACCACCAGGACAGTAGCTCTCTAGGACCATGGTTGGAAACCCCTGAGTTAGATCCTTCAAAAATTGTAAACAAACACTCCACCCGGTCCGTTCATGAAACCGAGACTGGTACATGGTACTGCTGCAATAATACATAGTTGAAAGGCTTGGTTCATAGAGTTGAAGTTTAGGGTTTAATGGAGAGTCTATTAAAACATAGAAATTGACAGTAGATTATCATTTTTATCTCTACCTTACGAAATAAATGATTGTATGTGTAGTGACAATTTATTACACGATAAAAACGAAACAAAAACATCAGAAGAATTTGCCAGATTTGAGCTGTCACGTTCTGGCTGGGGCCCCTGGCCATCTCTGTGTGCCCGGGACTCACAGCCAGGACATCCACTGGAGGGGCCTCTAGGCACCTCTACAGGACTGTTTGGTGCTCCCCAATTGGAGGCAGTTGTTATCAGTTGTCTCTGATTGGGGAGCCTACTTCAGAATCAGAATCAGCTTTATTGCTAAGTATGATGATGGAATATCCAAAGATTATGCACATGTCTCGTCTCCTGGCCAACTTGTGACATGAGCTTTTCAACAAAGAAATCCTAACATGGCTTGGACATTATTAAGGGCGTCTTATAGAAGTAGTTATAAATAATCATGCCGCATAACTTTGAAATATAACTCACCTGTGTGGAATTTGTGTCTCCATGTAATGAGAATGGATAGAAAACCCAGGCACTTGTCTTCCGACTTGTTCATAAAAGAATATTTATTGAGCACTTATAAATGACAATGGTTAATTAGCACTCGCTACATGCCTGTTAACAGATTTACTGGTAAAAACCTAAAAGTCCCTTTTAGGTAAATACCATGTCTACCCTAGCTCCCATTAACATTTCCTACCGATGGATACACCTGCCCTGATTGATACAGTCATATCAAAAAGCCATTACATCCCCTGGAAAGTATTTTTCCTTGCATATTTTGGTATACATGAATATTTGAGCAAAACGCAGCTCCATTTATTAATAACGGCAACCCAATTTAACAAATGACACTAGACATTTACTTTGAAACAATTAAAAACAGGTATTCAACCTGGGGTCTGGATTGTTGATGTAATGAGAAGCTCCTTGGAAAGATCTCCTAAAAGCATTTCATTAAATTCATAATAACAAATTATTAGTGTTTGTTTGGTTTTGTTTGGATTAATCATGAAAACTGGGAAACTCTGATCTGTTGATAACAAGAATTTACTAAATTATTCTAATTGGCCAGATGGTGGCACCCTAACTATGAATATGTTAACTTAGCAAGGTTACGTCCATCACCTAACTTCTGAAATGAAGTTATTAAAGTTCATATGTCCCTCTTCTCACGGGGAACTAATTTTCTTCATAAACTCAAGACGTACCAAGCTATGGATCTGCATGAAACTTTGTATGTTGCCTGCATTGATAAATTTCCCTCAATGCATTATTGTTAGTATACCAAAAAATACTGAAATATTTATGGTAGCATGGTCTGTCATATAAAAGCATTGAAATATGTGAAGGGTTTGTAACAACATTTGATCAAATTTCTAAACAATTTCATGACTGTTACACTTACACGCAACATTCATGCACACACGTTGGCATGTTTAGATCTCTTAATGTTTGATGCAAAATCCTTAATTTTGGCACATATGCTCAGGGATGCAAGTTTCAATAACATTCAGATGCAATTTTGCAGTCACATTACTTAATTATACGTCTTACGAAGACACACCATTTAAAAAATGACATTGACTGCCCCAGAGGGGCGGTGCATCATTCATGGGGGATGACATGTTTACTGTTGCTGTGTCCTACATTCTCACTGTGAAAGATCACTGAAATTACTCCCCCAGTTAGTAATAGGATACAGTACAGTACCAGCCTGAGGGTGGACAGGGGAAAAATAACTACTCAACCTCTCTCTATGAATCAGTGTCAGCTCAACGGTTTTACACCAGAAAGTTACACCACAGGCAACACTGAACCCAAGACCGGTACAACATTTGATATACCTGCTAAGCAGTATAGTTTATTTTTGCCACAAGTCTAATCAGAGTATGTGACTGATTCTACAAGTTTTGTTGATATGATTGTAAGGTAATTTTAGATAAAAAGAAAGAGTGGCAAATGAGACATTTCAAAAATGAGTGGCTAAAACGTGTTTATAATTGAGATTAACACATTTAATATTTTATCCAGCTTCCTTATGCATGTTTTGAAAAAGTTATACATTTCTACTTGTAGGTACTGATAATAAAATCAATCCTTGTTTTGACCATCGGTGGGGAATCTTATAAATATAGATTAGATGGCAGAAAAGCACACTTGTCCGGCCTAAGAGCAGATAAAGTTGACCATGCAACAAAATACTCTTTAATGGTCATTCCGTTATTAGATGAAGACAGATGTGTTTAATCATCTAAGGTTTGGTAATCTAATCAGATTTCAACAATCAGATGGCGTTATGTTTTTCACAGAATAAATCTCTCTATCTATATATAGATAGAGAGAGAGTGAAGAGTGAGAACCATAGGATACTAGATAGAGAAATTTGTATAACAAAATTCTGATCATACTCCCCCAATACGGTTGAGCTCCCCCACAGCTAATTGGTCAATTCAAGAGACCTAATTGGGTCACCAACTGCAATTTGTTTGCTTTGGTTACAATGATCAGCATAAGGGCAAGACGAACCAAACGACTGGGTTCCGGTGCCTTCCAGATGTCAGGACAAAGCCACCACACATTGCTCTCCTCCTGGAGCTCTCCTCTTCAGAGCCAGCTTGGGGCTAAGAGGGGATATTTATAGCTGGGTGTGGAGGGAGAGGAAAGAGGAATGCAGACGCTATCTGGCAGAAGGACCGTGATGAGTCTTCATGTTAGATTTTAGATAAATTCTCCTCCAGATGATATTGGCGCACGAGTCACTTGGATCTGTCAAACACCTCAGGAAATTAGCCAAAACATTTAACCTTGATATGTGGTTTACTCTCTTTACACCATGTTCAATTTAAAGGGGGGAAAAGAATCCCACCTTTACTAATTATTCGACCATTATCAACTGTTTGTGCTATAATTGTAAAGCGGAAGCATCAACCGCCCAGCCACAAAGTGGTAGACCATCAAACTCACAGAACAGGGCCACACGGGCACTGGATACAACATCAGCACAAGAACTGTTTGTCTGGAGGGTTTCCATGTCCAAGCAGGTTTCTGTGGCAGAGCAAGCCTCACATCAACATGCTCAATGCCAAGCGTTGGCTGGACTGGTGGAAAGCACGCCACCACTGGACTCTGGAGCAGTGGAAACAAGCTGGGATGATGAATCGCGCTTCAGTATCTGACAGTCTGATGGAAGAACATGGATGTGGTGGATGCCAGGAGAATGTAACCTACTGGAACGTTCTGGCAGAGGTGGGATAATGGTCTGGGTGTGTGCTTCAGTGTTTTAGTGAAGAGAAATCTTCATGCTACAGGATCAAAAAGTAATTTGAGACAATTGTGTGCTTACAACTATGTGGCAACATTTTGGGGAAGGCTTGTTCCTGTTCCAGCATGACTGTGCACAAAACAGGGGTCCATGTTTTGTCACATTGTGAAACAATGAGACGCCAAACTGTTGAGTAGCTGCAATTCTATATCAAGCAAGAATGGGAATACATTTCACTTTCAAAACTACAGCAATTGGTCGCCTCAATCTTTTTTGTTGAAAAGAATAGGTGATGCAACTGTCCCCTGTCACCATTTTATTTTTTAAAAGTGCTGCTGTCATTAAGATCAAAAATATCTTTCCAAACACGATAACATTTCTTAGTTTCAAAAATTGACGTTTTGTCTTTGTACTATTTTCTGTGAAATTTATGGAGATGACTTTTACACTGCTTCCCAACGTATTTGAAAACAAGGTTAGAAATGGTTTTTGGGTTTATCAGGGTGCATCTCAAGCATATCTAGCCTGTTTAATAATGATGTGAATAATAATGTGAAAATAGGTGATGGGTCTACAATAGGGATTTTTTTTAATCTATATGAGGTTTGTTCAACAGTAGATTTTACTTTGCATTAGATTGCTCAGTAGAATAGAATAAAAAATATAATAGATTAAAAACAATGGAATCAAAACTGGTAAACCCATCACAACAACAGGGTCTGTATACTTTAAGGGCTGGTTTCGCACACATGGATTACGCCTAGTCTAAAAAAATCAAGATCAAGAAAGTAGTCCTCAATTGAATAACATTAATTGTATTGGCGTTGGAACGGTATAGTCTGTCCCTAATTGGTCTGCTTATCTAATCATAACATTTTGTGTTTTATATTCCATACAGACAGGGAGCAATAAAGCCCCTTTTGGGAGGCAAAGCATGAGGTAATGTGGGTATCATCCTGACTAGTGGGTCTGGGGGGACTCACTTATGAGGCTTATAGATCAAATCAACTGCTAATGAACATTTTAATCAGTGTCTAGCCTACTTATGAAAACACATTTTAATACCAACCTCCACTGCTTTGTGCAGATGGGCCTAACATCTAACAATAGCAACTTGTTGAGTTTGCACTGTGTTCACTCCTGATATATTTTTTAAAGGGCGAGAGACTGGAATATGAGGTCATATCTTGAATAAGCGTTCCCCCAAAACTCTGACAAAACCAACAATCAATGAAAAAGCCATTGATTGTTGGTTTTGTCAGAGTTTTGGGGGAACCTTACCTTAAATGAGACAATTTTACTTTATCTATTTTCCTTTTGTTACATACCTTAAAGATTTTGACAAAAAAAGGTAAGTACAGATGCAGGTTATGTTGGAAAGTTTTATAGATATACAGTGTACGAACAAAAGCCCATATGTTTAAGTCTAGATTGATAGCTTTCCTTTTAGCATATTTCCTATATATATATACTTTTTAAAGTACTTTTGAAACCACTCTTTTTGGTCAAACGACTGTTTTGCACCTCCCAGTCAAGCCACTCTAGTTTAG
>JACXGK010000309.1:65046-125358 GCA_016801125.1 Novumbra hubbsi
GCTAGCTATGTTGGCTAGCTATGTTGGCTAGCTATGTTGGCTAGCTATGTTGGCTAGCTATGTTGGCTAGCTATGTTGGCTAGCTATGTTGGCTAGCTATGTTGGCTAGCTATGTTGGCTAGCTATGTTGGCTAGCTATGTTGGCTAGCTATGTTGGCTAGCTATGTTGGCTAGCTATGTTGGCTAGCTATGTTGGCTACTTGTCACATGGGTTACTTGATCATTACAGAGAATATCAATGATATCTTAATTTCTGGTCATTATTTACAGGGTGGTTGCATTGATTCTGTTGGGTTAGGGTTATGACATGTTAAATTACCTTTTTTTACCTCTATTTGAGTCTAGGGGTTTGACTATGTATAGAAATAACCAAACAATGTGTAACTTGTTACAGGTAAGACCTATGCTGTGTGCCGCCCATAGTCTTTTTCCTGCTCTGCACATGCTACCTTATCATTATTGCCATTTGCACAATATATACTGTCTGTACTTCTTATTGTATATTTACACCTGGACACCTCATCTGACCCTTGCACTAAGGCATTCCATTTGTACTGCCAACTGCACATCTGCACTTTGTACATTGCTTATGGCACATTACTTAACTATGCCATTTGCACATCTATACACTGTGCTTCAGTTATAGGCCCATACATTGGATCACCTATACATTGACACACAGCCCTTCCCAACATTTTTGCACCGCTCTTTTTTGCACTTCTGGTTGGATGCATACTGCATTTCATTGTTCTGTACTTGTACTGTTCAATGACAATAAAGTTGAATCTAATCTAAACATGGCTGTGCATAGAGTGTACCTGTTTTTGCATGATTTATGTCCTTTTGTTATGCCTTAGCCTTTGATTTAAAGGAAATGTTTTCATGAAACTGGTGTCCAATAAATGGATTTCACTGTCTTTATAGCAGGACCCTAGACCGGCGCCTACACTAGGCTCTACTGATGTGATTTTATTGCGAGTAGACTTATTGGGCTTCCCCAGGTAGCACTCGCCCCTCTGAGAATTCATTCTCTGACAGACAGTCATGAGCAGCAGAAGGAAAAACAAAAGAGAAGGAAGATGAGGTACGGAAGCTCTCAGCATGGATCCTCCAACACACAGTGAGACTGTGCCCTCCAGGCCTGTTCAACACTGCTGAGGAAGCACTAAACTTTTTCATTGCTAGTTATATGACTGAGGAGTTTATCACTGACTCCCAGCAGAGTCCACATATATGTTACCTGCCACTGTAGCTGGGGCTCCGTCCGTCAGTATGATGCCTTCTGTGCTTTGGGTTAACCCGCGGCAGCTGACAGACCTGAGACCATTTGTGTCTGATTAGGTGCAGGGGAATGTGCCAATTAAGGGTGTTTGTTTAAGGACCAGCTATTCTTAAAGACGCACATTGGCAGATGCGTTACCGTTACAGAGATCTACACTCCTTTATGAGCCCTATTCCCTTCATTTGTAAGAAAAGAAGATTTGTAATTCAAATAAATAGCAAAATTCAACCCGTTATATTTATTTTATTTGAAACCACTCCGTTGACAACAAGACCGTAGTCTGTTACAAGCAGATACATGAGCTTTTATTCAAACTTCGATAGACGCTCATGACAATGTGAATAACTGGATGACTTTATATGTTGGCTGGTATTTTTGAGTGCTTCAACATAGGTATACAGTAATGTAAAAAAGTACCCCAAGGAAAGTTCTCTTTT
Organism: Novumbra hubbsi; assembly: GCA_016801125.1. NCBI lineage: Eukaryota > Metazoa > Chordata > Actinopteri > Esociformes > Umbridae > Novumbra > Novumbra hubbsi. Next base: position 66,766 of record JACXGK010000309.1, read on the forward strand.
TTAAAGTAAAAAAAAACTTTAACAAATCACATTTAAAGATGTTACTTTAGGTTCACCAAAACAGGTGCAAATGATTAGGACATCTTCAGGGAAAAACCTGGAAGGATAATTTACTACATCTGGTTTGGTCTTAACATCAGGGATGTGTGATAACACAAAAGACCTAACTGAGTCCCTCAGAATACAGATTGACAAAACATGTTTAGGTGAAGTTACAGACGTGGTCAAATCTGTTGGTAACTCTCTACAAAATTAAGAATATACAATTTTCTCTGAAATAACTTGAAACTGACAAAAGTAAGTGGTGTCCACCATTGTTTGTTCTATATTTAATAGAAATCAGACGTCACTTTACATTTTCTATTAAACATAATTTTTTTGAATAATAAAACATAAAATTTGCATGGACAAAAATTCTGGGACCCTTAAATAACCAAATATTTTGTTGCACAACCTTTAGAGGCAATCATTGCACCTGTTAACAGGTAGTTTGGCCTACACTTTCTAAGTGATGTTTGCATTCTCCAGATGGCAAGTTTCAGCTCCATCCATAGATGTTTGAAAGGACACAAGCTCAGGACTCATAGAAGACCACTTCAGAAGAGTACAATGTTTTGTTTTTATCAAATTCTTTGTTGCTTTTAGCGATGTGTTTTGGGTCGTTATTCTGTTGGAGGGCCCATGACCGGCAACCGAGACAGAGCTTTCTGACACTGAGACGCACGTTTCACTCCAGAATGCCTTGATAGTCTTGAGATCTTGTGCCCTGCACAGATTCAAGGCACCCTGGCTATTTTGGGTTTTTCTTTAACATGTGGAGTCATCTAGGCTCTTCTTCCATAGAGCCTACTTTCACTCAAAAAGTGATGGATGGTGCAATCTCAAACTGATGTACCTTTACCTTGGAGTTCAGCTTGTATCTCTTTGGCAGTAATCCTTGATTCTTTTTCTACCATTCACACTATCCTTCTGTTCAATCTGGGGCTGAGTTTCCTCTTGCGGCTGCGCCCAGGGAGGTTGGCTGCAGTTCCATGGTCCTTAAAATCTTCTTAATAATATGTGCCACCGTTGTCACTTTAACATAAAGCTGCTTGGAGATGGTCTGGAGATGACTGGCTACAAGATTGGATACTTTTTGTGTGATTTGTGTGATTAATTAAACTAATTAGTAAAATATCCAGGTCATGCTAGAATATCTTTGTAGTATACGCAAAAACTCATAAATGTACACAGCTCCCTTGCTTTATTCTATGACATACCAAATATATTCAAGTATACATGAAACAGTAGCTTATACTATCATCACTTTTCAGGAGAAATGAAGCATTATTTCAACGAGCTGTGAGGGTACCAGCAAATTTTACCACATCTGTACGAAGTCATTTCAAAGGATATGAATTAAATCCTTCTCGACCACTGGTAATCTAAAAAGGACTGGTCGTCCCACCAAAATCTGCTCAAGAGCTGACAGAAAGAAGCTTATAGAAGTCTCTAAGGATCCTAGGGCCTCCCTAACAAAATGGTCAAGTTATTTAACACCAACATTGATTATGCCCATGTGATGTCATGTGCCTGGCTGTAGTAAATATAGGCAAATGCAGAAAAGTCCTATTTCACGTTTCATTTGCTTGGTGCATCAACAATTCTCTTATATACCATACCAACAGACAATAAAATTAACACACATTTACCAGGGGAAATTACTGTTGCAATTGATGATTACCTTTTGACAAACGGCTTGGCTGAAGAAATAGATTTTGATGGTATTGCAGAGTCAAAGCCCAGATCTCAATCTCATTAAAAAAAGCTGTGGAGGCAATTGAAGCATGTCATGCTTGCAAGAAAACCTTTGAACATGAGACAGTTGAAGCAGTGGTGTAAAGAAGAGTGAGCAAAACAAATCTCAGTTAATGAAAAAGGCTGATAGACTGTTCAAAGAAACATTATTAAATCCTGAGGTATCAACATCAGCTACTGAAGCTAACGGTATACATATTTTTTCGGCAGTATGAAATTACATTTCTATAGATTTTGAATTATTATACGGATGGCAGTCATGTTGCATTTAGACTAAATAATCTTCCCAATAGTTTTTGTCCCTGTAATGTTGCACTTAACAATTGGTCATCGGCCTCACAGACACAAATAAATGTCTGCTTACCATCTCAAAATTGTTACCTGTGTAGCTGCATTATGCTGCATCTAAAATCTGCATGTAGACATACCATACTGATACTGTTGATTTGTACATTAACTGTATATCTGTGTAATTTAGATATTAACTGCATATCTCATAATCGTATATGCTTATCTGCAATTATTTGCAGATAGTGTATGTTAACATTGTGTAGTTTTGTGTATTCTGTGTGTTATATGTCTAAATATTGGGTGCCAGTACCATTCCACCAAGTAAAATTCAGAATATGTTTGACAAAGATTCTGTTATAAATGTTTAACAGAGCAGCAGTGTTCTCTAGTGGTTGTAATAAATAGCATCACTACTTACAAAAGTAAATTACACTACTCAGACATTTATCTGTATAACAGCTCCCGGGGAAGTCACAAACTGGGTATTATCATGGAAAATTGATCTAATGTAATTTAGCAAAATTGTTAAGCCAAGCCTAGATGTTAGCCTGATGTGACAATGCAGTGTCCCCAGTAGAATATGAAAACCCTGAAAAACATATTTATGTCTTGTTTGAGCCTGGCATACAAAAACAACATTATCTGTGGTAAAAGGAAGTAATTTCCTGTTACTATTAGAGAAGACATTGTACAACACACCTAATGTGTTTGTTTTACCATTAACTTGTCCAGTCCAGTCCAGTATTTTCCAGGAAATGGTTACTGAGACCCTTTGTTGCCAAGTCACATTTCTGTTAGAATTTTCTGAATTTGGTTGTCCTTTAGCACTAGTCAATTGGTCTGATAGCACCCCCACCCCGATTTGACCCCAGCATGTGTAGTAAGATAAGAAACAGCAACATTTCTCTATACCCGAGATAATGATTGGCTAAAATGCTCTGATATCAAGGTAACATTCAGACCGAAAATCTGCTAACGAATACTGTGCATTCCAGCACGCCTATTGCCAGTGCATACTAGTAAAACCTACTTTCCAGCGAGTGCACTAGGTTTGTCTTATCTGTCAGCTATGCTGTATCAGTTAGAATCTATAGTGCATGTACTCAGAGAGAGGAACATGGCTTTAGTAAACAGTAAAGGCTGCTTAAGAGTCAGACGGTCAGACCATATGTCAGAACCTATGTACAATATCAAGCCTAATATATGAATGTTTGGGGTTATTAATGTTGTAGTATGTAAAACCACATGTGGCTAATTTCAGCTTGATACTTACAACCAATTTAGAGATAAGATATATTTTGTCAAATGGGTCTCTTCTGGTCTCTTGGTCTTTTCTTTATTATTTCTGAACATTAGGTAATTAAAGATTTTCCTTTTCTTAAACATAAAACTGTTAGATTGCACTAAAGTGTACATATATGAGAGATTGTAGAGAGGAGTCTCATTTTGAACTGATGATGATGCTGGCCATGTGGAAATGAACAGGTTAATTTTGAGAGTTCAGTGGGTCTGACTTTAAAGAGTAGGCTGGTTAGCCTTTTCAAATACAAACACACGTCCTTCATTTAGTGAGTGGCTGTCTGTCTACCTCAGTCAAGACTGCTGAAACACAAGGTAGGGCAAATAATGCTGATTTATGAACATTTCATCATTAAATAACATAAATGAATCTACAAATTATGATGGCTTTTTGATAATTTAGAAATGCATGTTTACAGCAAATAATTTTGGGAATTTGGGACCTTTATTTATTATTTTGGATACAAAATGAGACTTATTAAGGAGATATAATATCTGAAATACGTGGCCACTGACCCGGGATCTGACGGTCAACTAGATAATATAATATTATCTGACCCAGATCTGAAGTAAACTGAAATGGGTATATCTGTGAAATAGAGCATTAGGTTAATATTGCATTTGAGTAGGAAAGCAAATGACTGTTCATTGTTTATTGCAATAAAATGCATGTTCATAAAAGATAACGTTGAGTGGTTTTGGATGAGGCAACAGACCTTCCTTCCTCTGCTTTCTACCCATAGCTGTTATGCAGACCATTGTGCTACTGGTGTTGTGGGTATTGGGAACATCACTGGTGTTACCAGACCCTGACACAGGGGCAGAGAATCCTACCGATGAGCCCATTCCCTGTTCCAAGGGCTGCACCTGTATTCATGATGACTACAGTCGAGATCTCAATGTCTACTGCAGTGCACGCAACTACACCCAGGCCCCCGCTGACGTGCCCGTTTCCACACGCTCCCTCTGGCTGGATGGAAACATGTTTACCGTGTTACCTGCTGCCACCTTCAAGGATCTCAGCAAATTGGACTTTCTAAATCTGCAAAACGGTCAGCTGGTGACCCTTGACTCCCAGGTGTTCCGGGGACTCAAGTCAGTAGCTCACATCCATTTGGAGCGCAACCGCATCCGTTCATTGCCGGGCACAGTCTTTCAGAACTCACCTAACCTAGCTTCACTCAGTCTCAATAACAACCAATTGTCCCGGATTGAAGATAAGCTGTTTGCTGGACTCTCACATATGTGGCTTCTCAACTTGGGGTGGAATTCATTGGCAGTGTTGCCTGAGACTGGGTTCCAGGATTTGCATGGCTTGAGAGAGCTGGTGCTGGCTGGGAACAGGCTGGCTTACTTACAGCCACAACTTTTCCAAGGTCTAACTGAGCTGAAAGAGTTGGACCTCACTGGAAATTACCTTAAGGTCATCAAGGCTAATGTGTTCTTGAAGCTCACGAAACTGCAAAAGCTTTACCTAGGCCAGAACCAAATTGTGTCAGTGGTGCCCAGAGCTTTTGTGGGTTTGAAGTCCCTTAGATGGCTGGATCTTACAAACAATAAACTGTCAGTGCTCCACGATGAAACTTTCCTAGGTCTTCACAGTCTCCATGTGCTGCGGATCTCAAACAACACCATCAGTGCACTTAGGCCCAGGACTTTCCGCGACTTGCAATATCTTGAGGAACTGCGCCTAAGCTACAACCGAATCCGGTCTTTAGGAGAGAGGATTTTTGAGGGGCTTGGGCACCTTGAGGTTCTCGAGCTGGAGCACAACCAGTTGCAAGAGGCCCGGATGGGCACTTTCATAGGCCTTTCTCATCTGGCTGTGATAAACCTGTCAGGCAGCTGTTTCCACAGCCTTCCAGACCAAGTGTTCAAGGGTCTTTTCAAGCTCCACAGTCTTCATCTGGATAAAGGCTGTCTGACCAGGGTCACAACCCAGGCTTTTGTTGGACTTTCAGGTCTTCGAAGGCTCTTCCTCCAACACAACAACATATCTGTGGTGGAGCGCCAAAGCTTTGTAGAACTATTGGGCCTTCAGCAGCTGGATCTGAGGTATAACAAATTAGAAGCCCTCACATCCCACACCTTCTATGGCCTGAAGAACTTGGACTACCTGCTGCTGTCAAGCAACCAGTTTTGTCAGCTTCCTTCCGAGGCCCTTCTGCCTCTGCAGCATGTCTCGTGGCTAGACCTCTCAGCTAACAGGCTGGCGTTTCTACACAATGGTACCTTGCAGCTGCTGCCCAGGCTACGCTACCTAAACTTGAAAGATAACACTCTTAGCGGCATCCCGCCAGGTATCCCAGACACCCTGGACCAACTCTGGCTGACAGGGAACCGTTGGAATTGCGACTGCGGTATCCTTCCTCTGAGAGAATTCAGCTTAAGGAGACCACAGACTGTCCCCCGGCAGGTGGAGACCCTGGCTGAAGGAGTGGAACCTCACACTGTTGTCACCATCTACAACAACATAACTTGCAGAAGTCCCCCAGCTCTTCTTGGCCAAGACTTAAGAGATATCAGCAATGAACATTTCAGCAACTGCTGAGGCAAGGATCTACTCAACCAATGATACCGGACATTTCAAAGTAATTGTTATACCTTCCATTTTCACTGTATATTTAATTATTTGGCCATTATGCTTTAGTCATCAATAAAGAAAGTGTTGTTATTATTTTGGCTACTGTAGTAATTAAGCCCTATATAGTATGTGTGAAATGAAGATACACTATATCATTACCATATACACACATTTTGTAGATTTTGTTACATTTTAAATCATTGCAGGAAAACAAAAGTAAACCTAATAGAATACACTATGTAAATACTGTATGTACAGTACATTTAGCTGATATACTTCAAATAAGTTTGTTACTATGAAACTTATTAACATGTTTGTTTTGTCCTCTAAATAATTATAAGAGAAAAGGACAGCCAAATAGAGGTTTGCTTGACTGAAGGTTTTTCAATAAAACACAAATGCTCAGACCTCACTTTCTGGATGGCTCTGCTGCTTACATTACACAACCTTGACCAACAAACTTCCAAGCCAAAGAAGCTTCTTTAAACATTGCCTGATGGATCAGACTATCAAATAATTTCTGAATCAAGTCCGATTTGAAGCACTATAAAATAACTGTCATTTGAAATTAAATTACTTTTCAATAAACTATTTGTGTTGTCTGCGTGGTTCTTTCTTATTATGTGCGACTTTAAATATTTTTATCCTCAATAAATTATTATTTACTATACCCCCATTGTTATGCTTCCATACTGACATTTCTGTCAATTGTCAGATGTATAAAACCATGTAAACATCTCCAATATATTTTTTGTCAGGCACATGGCACATAATAAAGAATGGTACCAAAACATACTCCGAGAGCAACTTCCAACAACCATCCAAGAACAGTTTGGTAATGAACAATGCCTTTTCCAGCCTGATGGAGCACCTTGCCATAATGCAAAAGTGACTATGATAAAAAAAGATGACATACAAAATCCATGGCCAGGAAACTCTCCAGACCTTAATCCCATTGAGATCTTGTGGTCAATCCTCAAGAGACGGGTGGTCAGGCAAAACCCCACAAATTCTGACAAACTCCAAGCATTGATTATGCAAGAATGGGCTGCCATCAGTCAGGATGTGGCCCAGAATTTAATTGACAGCATGCCAGGGCGAATTGCAGAGATCTTGAAGAAAAAGATGTACTTAATGTAATTGTCAATAATAGCCTTTGACACTCATGAAATGCTTGTAATGATACTTTTATGTACCATAGTAACATCTGAAAAAAAGATCTAAAAACACAGAATTCTATAAACACTAATGGTTTAAATAGCTATTTGTAAAGGTACTCCGTTCTCATCTCATGGGAGGGATTAAGCCAATAGCAATGACGCTGTTAATCATTATCCTCCCCTCAAATGAATTTGAAATGCCTCTGACACTTCTAATGGGAGGTTAATGACAGTGTGCCAGGAGAAATGGGCTTGGGCGGGTCGATTTACAGATGGGTATGTAGTCCTGTGGTGTTTGTGAATACTGCCCATTAAATCTGGACGTCACTGTGCAGGACTGGGACAGTCCCTTTTTTTCAAGGTGACAAACCTAGTTCTGGATGGGAATGTAGCCAGTAAGTCATCCATTTTTGTAGAGATTCCCGTGGATTGCTGATGAAACAAAATAGCAGGTTGGGAAAATGGGAAACCACTCGCTTTGGAATTTCATGGATAACTGAGTTGAGATAGCAGTACTACTTATTCAATCCAATTTCCCCCAAAAATGTGGATGTGTGCAAAATGTAAAGGAAACCCAAATTGAATGATGTGCAAATCATTTACTTCTATATTCAGAAGAAAATAATACAAAGACAACATACCAAATGTGGAAAATATAACAAAAGTTATTGCACACCTATGGTCCGCATATGTCATTTTGCAGTGCTGGCGCAACCAACAGATGCTGGTCCTGCTGCTGGGTTAATGCCCTTCTACGGCCCTGTCCAGCTCTCCTAGGGCAACGGTCCATCTCCTGCTATCTCCTCCATGCTCTTGAGTTTGTACTAAGAGACACAGCAAACCTTCTTGTGATGGCACATATGGATGTGCCATCCTGGAGGAGCTGCACAACCTGTGAAACCTAAATGGGTTGAAGGTACTGCCTCATGCTACCAGTAGTGACTAGGACTATAGCAAAACATTAAACTAGAGAAGAAACAGCCAGGAAGGATAAGGAGGAGGCAATTGTCCCCTAGCCACCACCAGAAAATACATTGGATTCACGTAGTAGAAGAAAGACACTGAGAACTGAGACAGATAGTTCTGATAGTTCAATCTTCTGAGGTGAGTGTACGTTTCCTGTTTAATGAATACTGTTTAAGAACGTTTGCATTGAAATTTAAGTAAAAATGCTCGAGATATAGTAATAATAATATTACAGGTATAGAAATTCCTGACATTTCCTGGATGCTAACATTCTAAAGAGAAAACAAGCCCCCCCTTAAGGAAGTCAATGTGAGCTAACATGTCAAACACTGCTCATTCATCTTTGTGTGGTAGGTTGGACCACCCGTCACTCAATATGTTGAAGATGGAGATGGTGTCCCCTTCTGGGTGGCTGGCATTCAGCAGCTGTGGACCGAGGAAAGACTGGCAATACACATCTATGCGGTATCCCACAGACACAGCACACCGCCAGAAACCCAGAGTGAAATAAATTCACCTCCAAACAAACTCTCTCCACCGTTCTATCCTAATTTTAGCTCAAAAACTGATTGGCCTATTTCCTCTCCAGCCCCAGTCAGCCCCATTGCCCAGTGGTCCCAACTCAGGAGCATATTAGACCAATGGCCTGTCCGCTATCTGTACACATACCTGCTACATGCCTTGTCTGCTTTATAAAATGGTAGGTTGTAGTCGTAGGGTTAAGTAGCCTGCTGAGAGTCTGAGGTGAAGATTAACCCCTCTGATTGTGTCCTGAACTACTGAACAGGCCTGTGGACGTGACATTCTTGTGCTGTGTCTTTGCTCTGGGCACTAGGCTGTGAGGAAGACCCTTGGTTTGAACCCAGGCTTCCACTGGCAGACTGTGGAGACTCTTGACCCCAGCTGCAAGAGGCCTGAGACCAAGTGCACTCGGCAGCAACACACTGCCGAGTGGTAAGAATGGCGCTTCACCTAACCTCGGTGTCAAAACCCTGTGACGATTGTTACTGGATAGGTTTTCCTCGTGTTGCCCTGGGAAACAAAGCGCTATTCCTGCATCCCATTATGGTTCATCACACTCTCCAGCGTCTCTTCAACTCGGGCTCTGATGCGTGAGTTGCTTCTCCGCCCCCTCCACCCCCCATGATGGTCTATTACCAACAGCACTGGTACATGTTTTTATTACTTAATCATTTTGTTTCAATTGACCGTAGTACTTCAGTTGAGCCTTAAGGTGCCGCTTCTAGAGCAAGGGTTTGTGAAACACGCTTAACTGTAGTCACTACTTCATCACGGACCTGCTTTTTGGTGGTTCTTGGTCGACCCCTGAGCATCCTGACCAATGTTTTCTCATCAGCATTTGATAGCTTGGGTGGTCTTCCTGACCGTGGCAGTGAGACAACTGGGCCATGTACTTTATACTTACAAACAATCGTTTGCACAGTGGATCTTGGGACCCGCAGCTGCTTTGAAATGGCTCCATATGACTTTCCGGACCTGTTCAAGTCAATTATCCGCTTCTTCAGCCCCAAGCTGTACTCCTAAGTCTTGCCTGTCATTGCGTTTGTGATTGAGTCTAATGAGTGTATCAAACAAGTCCTATTTAAATGGGCTCAGAAAAGTCCAATGGTTCCATCACAAAAAAATAAGAGTTGTAGTAATTATTGGAAACTCATACATGTTCTTTACAAGTGTATGTACATTTTTGACCACAACAGTACCTAAAACCCCTGAGATGTCTTATTGCGATTATAAACTTGTTACAAGTGCAATTAGAGCAGTAGAAAGTGCTGTGATGTTATGCCTGTGGTACATGGTTGCCTTAAACAACAGACTACAATGCCTTAAATGCTAAATTTTTCCTGTTTTTCCCTTGTATGCCTCTTATATAGAGACTGAGATGTAGGCCCTCATTAGCTCGTTGCTTGCAGAGACAGCTGTCAAGAGGCTACTGGACTTGCTGGGACCTGAGGTTCTTGCCCAGGCCCATGCACAGAACCAGTTCCTCTGGAGAGCATGTAACAAATCTGATCAGCAACACGGTGGTATCTATGGTCAGTGCCCTCGACCCAGCACCATACTGGGCCGTCTTCCAGGCCCTGCCAACAACATAGATCAATGAATTACAGAGTGGCTGAGACTGGCTTTGGCACAACATTTTAAAATGTTTTGCAGATGTAAATAGCTCATAATTACATATTTCTATGTTGTAGGATCGGGGAGCTATTGAGAGCTGGTCAGGATGTGAAAAGATTGTTCCCCGAGGGTTTATGCTGCACAGAGACCAACATGAGAGGAGCATCACACACAATACCTAGTGTTATTTGCTCTGTTTATTTAGAAATAAGACATTTGATTGTTTGCCTGTGTGACTTACTTTTCTATATCACAGATATCAAGTGTAGATCTTTTGGCATGTTTGGCCAGAGAACATAACATTGAAAGCAAAAGCAAGTCCTTTTTATCAATCCCTATGGCAACCGCATTGAATAAAGATGAGGACACCTTTTCGGCATCTGAGTCTCCTTCACTGCTTTTATAGGCTTATGGCTTATTTAGTACCTTCATCTCAGTACAAATCACCCCCTAAACACTGCCTTTTTATTAGGACGATGCAGACGGCTGTGGGGCAGCTGTTGTTGGGTTGAGTTGACATGGTATCGACTGCAGTTGAACTTTGTAAACGTGGCCATTTGTGTGGGTGGCAACAGGGCCCTTGGTCCGAGGTGCCCTCTGCCAGACCACCTGTCTGCCGCTGCCCTGTGGCTTTGCCCCGCTCCCCTTCACTTTGACCTGCTGGAGTAGCTGCTGGGAACAGGCTGCCCCCTGGTGGCTGGGAGGATGAGTGTCCTGGAAGAGATCCAGAGATGCCACATAGCTGACACATTGATATTCTCTGATAGGGATGGAATGGTAATGAATGGGGGGTCTGTTATGCAGAAGGAGTTTGATAATTATTCGATGGCACTGCTGTAGTAGTTACTCACCACAAAACTGTGGCCTGTCTCCTCTACATGTCTTGTTCTTCCCTTGTCTTATTGCTGCTCTACAAAGTTAATGTTGTGACTTGCTTTGATTACACACATTTGAAAGATAAAGAAACCAGATATCTAACAATATGTACAGATTGTTTTATTACATATCGCCTTCATAATTAAATGCATAGGTTAATATTCTTGTTTAATTTTGTTCTGTATTGTTTAAAGTAAGGTCTAACCTTGCAAAAGTGGGGAAGATACGAATTCATTCCAGGACTAAAAAGTAAGCTTGTTCAAAAATAGGAAAAGTTGATTGTACTGTAGTATTAGGTAATAGCCAATCTCAATAAAAAAAGATTGCGTGAATCATGTCCAAAATGTCATTCATAAGCACCAAGAACTTCTGTCTCCAGGCAGCACAGCGACTGTGCTACCTATTTAATATCCCTTCTCCTGAAGGCCATCATGCCATCGAAGCATGATAATCTGAGGGAATCAGAAAGATGGTGCAAAACAGCATGAGACTTTAAAATGTTTATCTCTTTAATGTTAATATTAGATTTACTTTTTTATCTTGTAAATAAAAAGTGCTAAAAGTTGTGTTTAAATAAGAAGTAAAATTAATGCTGGTTCATGTTTGTATGAATCGGTTTTAAAGAAGGGAGTTCTCTATTAGATTGCAGTAAACTAAATTGCATACATTACTAGCTGGTTTAAAATGCATAAAACAAATACTCCACACGTTTAAAGATAAAAAGTTTAATTCCCAAGATGACAAAAAAATTAAATCTGTAAACAGGCGCATAATGTTGTACAAGATTGTATATTGATACCTTTTTATTTAAAAGTAATCTCGCCTATTAGATCAAAACAATCTATTGTTTCATGAAAAGGCTCAAATTTTAACAAGAGTAATTTCATTCTTATAATTTCTATAAGGGAATAGCTATCAATGTGTATTTATACATATTGTAACAAAGGGAAATGTTTTCTGTTTCAAATACAAATGTCTACTTCCATGTGTAAATATATGTTCTACACTTTACACTTGAACACCCTACTTTATTCTACAGACAGTTGTAAAACCCTACGAAAATAGATTTTCCCCTCCCCTTAATTACTACACTAATAAATACAGACTGGAAAACTGCACTTGTGTTTAAGTCTTATACATTTATTTTATTGTAAAGCAATTCACAAAACTAGATGCTACATCATAATGGATTAACTGCTCCACATTATTCCAGTGACCTATTAAATATCTAATTTAGAACGGTACATTCAATATTTCAGGGTTTCAAAATTAAATTAACATATTGAAATTAACTATTGGGAACAAGCAGTTCCATCTATTCAGACTTTAATTTCATGTTTTACAAACGTTCTATGATTCAATAGGCATTTTCTCATACTAAATTTGAACAGTGTCATACATTATATTTATGTATGTACAAGATTGCATAAAGTCTTTATGTTCCATAATCACAATATTATTAAAACATGGAAACAAAAACACTCACAGGAATGCAAAATAGATTATAGGCTATTTCACTGCAGAGCATTATGATAACTCTCAATTACAGTTAGTTTACACAAGTTCTACTTGGTGCTTTTCTTTAACAGTAATTGTCTGGTTTTTCTAGTGCCAATTAAGATGAGTATAGGTGGAATTATGTATGGATTATAAACAATGCAGCGTACTCCGGATATGGCAAATACAGACTGATGAAAAGGCATGATTGATTGTTCAGGGTCTCTACCAAATAAGCAGTTTTATTCCAAATAACCATTCTCTCATTACTTACAATTTGTTTAACTTTACATTCATAACTTTACAGAGTTACAAACCAAATGTCCTTAATAAAAAGGAAATGAATCATCTGAAGGGTAACAACCAGATTAAAATTGATTAGACTATTGGTCAATAAAATGATCTAAAGGCACTGTGATTTTGATTATTTTGTAATGTAACAACCCTTTATAAATTAAGCTACCCATCATAATCATAGAACTCATCTCCCAATCACAATTAAAATATCACATTTTAACATCATAAAGGCACAGATTTATTTAAATAAAAATTGGTCCACAGTAAAGAAAATTGGCTAATTATTACCTTAACATATATAGATTTTGAGCCATATTATTAAAATGAGATTTTTTTTTGTCAAAAGGGAGATTCATACTTAAACTATGCCACATTACAAAAGGGTAAAGGATCAAAAAACTGTTATAAAATAGTTAAAAACCAGCTGCTCCATAAACCTATTCAAGTCTGTATCTGCCATGGGTTTAAATCACTTATCTGGTTATTTTACCCATCCTTGTATAACCAATTAACACATCATCCACTATTGACCTCGTTCCACAGATTGAATAGTTATTTAAAATTGTTAAGAAAACACCAGTCAAATGAAACTAAAGAAAGCACCTTAGTCGGTGAACTCTTTATACTCCTGACCACAAAGTAGTGCACAACCATCAACATTTAGAAAAGAGAAAACTTCAAAATAGTCTAAATAGCCACTTAGGAATATCAACACAAATTTCACTCCCTTCTGAGATCCCTTCACTGAATAAAATTGCCAATTCAAATAGTTAAACTGTTTAATATTTTGCTTGTTTTACAAAAAAGTGCCATTGATACCGTTTGTTTCTGTAAATCCACCCCTAATCTTTGTAAGTTACTACAGTAAGTTTGGTTTGTTTCACATTAGGTTTCTAACAAATTGCTTAAAATGCTAAACAAAATTAAATACAGTTATAAAAATAAAGGAAACAATATCAATAACAGTAAAGGTCTTTGGTAAAACTACTAATGGGCTTAGTCCATTACTATGATCAGCATAAGCAGTTGGCATAGTTTTCTCCACTTTTTGTCATTGGAACATAGAAGAGAATGTCACTAATTGTAAATTTTGAAATACTTTGAAAATAACTACAAGAAACTACAACACTTTGGTTCATTTGAGCTAAGTCCACATTAACAAAATTGGCTTCAACAAAAAGAAAAGTGATATTTAGTGCACATGTTATTAGAATGCATCATTTACAGTAGCCCAGTAACATAATTAGGATTCTCCACAAACCAATTAAGAAATCAACACATTCTACAGAAATACATTGTACGTCAACAGTATGCCTGCAACAATGATTCTAAAAGATGAAAATTAACATGTTAACGAAATCAAAGAGAGTTTTGATCCAATGAGTCTTTGACTGGTGCTTTACTTCAAATATCAGCATTTCTGTTAAAAATTTGGTAAAGGAAACATTGTAAGACACCATGACATGTTTCATTGAATGTCATTCACCAGGACACTTATTACGCAACTTTGATAGAAAAAGCTCAAGGTAAAGCATGTTAGTGTTTATCTCAGGAAGAATTTATGAAAATGTATTCATTTTTTTCTCCTTTATAAATCTGTATGCCCAATAACATTCAAGCCTCTAACATTACAACTATACCGTTCTCTCAGCTGCAGCAAAAATTTGCATAATTGAACTGACCAATTCTACATTATGCTAGACTGAAAATACAAATATATCTGGCAGTGTGATTTAGATATTTAGCTGGTTAACATATGATGCATACAAGGCTTAAGGCATGCAATACACATTTTTGCCTGCCATTTTAACTTAACACAAGGGAACACAAAACATGGTAATACCTATGTTATTATCAGATTTTAGGAGAAACACCATACTTTGCTTTTCTTTGAGTTACTTAATTACCATCCATGTAAACAACTTACTTTCCCAATTTTTTTTTTATAATTACACTGCAAAACGTGTACCTGGAAATATATGGTTTTGTTAATGAACATACGAACTGCTGTGAATAATCAGGGACCACAATATAGACAGGAAAAAAAATAACTTTCTGAACACAGTAGAAGGTCATTTCAATTAGATTAACCTAAGCACATTACACTGTCATGGGAAAGAAAAAAACATACATGTTCAATACCACTTATTTCTTCTGTAAACACTACAGAATTATGCATTTCTTTCCACAAACACTTAAAATGTATAGCAGAGCCTGTATTTATCTTGTTTAGAAACAATACCATTTTGTTTCTGGATTCTTTGCTTGCATACTCCCAAACATTAAATCAAAAATGGTCATTTTAAATTATACTGAAGCTGCACCAAAAAAGCACCATTGCCTGTTAGGAAAATACATTTGAATTGGCTTTGTTGTAAGCTTGCCCGAACACAGCCCCCGACAAGGTTTCTTACTTCATACACCTAGAAATCTTATGAAATACTTTGACATAGGATCGAGCCAATATTCTATATGGCCCACAAAATCTACTCAGGATCTTTAGCACAGTTCCACTGCTTGTTCTCTTCATTGTAACCCTCAGATCAGATCACTGATTTGAAACTGATTTAGACCTGGGACTTGTAGGTGCCACTCATTATCAGAAAAGAAAAGCAGCAGGCGCTGGAACTTGTAGGGTGAACATTGATTACCCCTTCTGTATGGCAAATACATCTAATGCAAAGTAAAAAATAGACATATTTTTGCAGAAATGTGAGCACAAGCTTTGACTGCCAGTGTCTGCTTTTCCAACAATCCTACATGTTGACACTCATGGTTATCATCTACGGCAAGGCACTTGAGAGTAGAGGCCAGGTATCAGATATGTTCTATACACATTTGAGAGGCTTGTAGGAATCCTATAAAATTCACTGTGTCAGACTTCTGTACATACAAGACATGCTCCTCTAACAACTACATAATGAACAATTCAGTAATTTCTGAAATACAGACTAATTGATCGCCTAACTGCTTTAGCATACATGTATGTCCCGTACTGATAAAAGAGCTGCTGGTTATGCCTTTAAATGTATTCAAAGGCTTTCACTTATTTGATTGATAATGTTTAATTAAACAATGGAAGTAGAAACTATTGTTAAGTAATTTTCTATGAAAAATAACAAGATATATAGAACTATACCATGATTTGACAATAGGAAACATGAAATATTCTAGTATGTTTCACAGTACACACAAAAGCTTTAAAAGGAGAATTTCACCATTTAGAAATCAATGATGGACTGTTCCGAATTCAGAAGAATGCGTTATATGGTTCAGTTTATTTTAGACATAATCAACATCAGCTAACTTCTGTCACAACCATATTTGGTTGGATGCTACTTTAAGGTTGCCATAAACTTTGAAATGGCTTTATGGCTTTATGGTTCACTTAATCAAAAGATAAGTGAACCATAAACTACAATTTATATTGGCCTACCTTAAAGTTAAGTAACCATCTAAAAGAGCGAAACTCTCCTTTAACATTTAGCATATTTAGAAGAAAAAAAATAGTAATCTAAAAAACAAAGTCTACAAAGCAGCTCAAAGCTAATTTAGAAAATACCCAATGATAAATTCCCAGGTCAACAAAGTGCTTATACAAGAAATCTTCACAAAGATGGTCGCAATAACATTTGACTGATATGTTAGTGATGAACAGTCATCTGAATTATTGATATCGGTTTGGAAAATGTAGGTGATCCATCACAATACAAAATAAATGTGCGGCCAAATATAATGTCACCCATGCACTTCTCATGATTGTTTCACTTCACAAGTCTTCATACCACTTGCAGAATCCATTTTAAGACCTAGAACCAATTTTATTTTCGTTGCACCCATCTACCTGCAATTTGACCCACTTCAGCCACAACATACTTTAATTGCTCGTGTTTTTGAGAGATGCCCTCTAGAAGCTTGTTATGTGTTTCAGGTTGCCCTTCAAAATGGACTGTGTATGAATATTGCACTCTAGAGGGCAATATTGGATTCTAAAAACACTTTTGGAATTTGCTGATTTTGCTGATGTCTGCACTAATGGAAGGGCCCCAAACATAAAAGGCAGAAAATCAACCCACAGCATTTTCAAACATACCCATAATTTCATGTATGTATTGAACACTATATTTGGTTGTTTGTAGACAAACATAGGATCTTCTAAAAGATTAATGTCTTAGCCTGGGACTAAATGTTCCAGGGAACAATGAAAGACAAGTAGACACTTTTCCAAGACAGATTGAAGTGTAGCATTCAATTTAAAGAACACCCTCCCTACACTCAAAGATAAAGAAGTTATCCATTTTTGGGGTTGCTTTGTTGGCTCCAATACTGGGGGTCTTTAATGTGCCCAAGGAATCATGAAATACATCATCAGGCGTTATTAAGTCAAATGGGAAACCTAGTTTGCCAAAAAACTTCTTAACTGAAAGACCCTGCCAGAGAACAAACACCAAACACACATCAAAACGCAAATGGGAACAGTTTAGAAGTTTTGCCGGAGTGTTCTGGGGTGGCTCTGCAAACTAATACTAGTAGCGGCTTGTCTACACTTTTGTCCATGTCACTTTACTTTTCAAATATTTTAAACTTACGTTTATGAATGAAAACTAGTAATGCAAGGTTGAAAAACTGGTAAAAAGGTGTGTGTGATAATGTTTAAATGTATTCTGGAATAAATATGGAACTATTTAAGAGTGCACAGGGTGTTCATACATATTTGGCCACAGCTGTATGTTCTAACGTTTTGAATCTTTTATCATATTATCACTAAATGAAAATACTGAAACACACAATGAATTTAGAAAAAGTAAGCATAATATATGGTTTAGTAGTTATTTGAAGAGCTAATTCCTTAAATAGTACCTTGAATAAATTGTACATCACCACTTCAATATTTTTGACTTACAGTATGGACATTCTGTTTTACTAGGTGCACAGTTCTCACAAAGTACATAATGTTGGCAAGGCTGCAGGACTATGCAACGATCATGCTTTTGGCAAACTATACATTTCTTTGACTGAAGCTGATATATTACCTGTGTTGGAAAGAGAAGGGGTGGTTTCAGACACAAATCACATTAGAACAGCTCAATAGGAAATATTTCGATCAAGACAAAAGGCATGTCTATTTAAGCCGTCAAATCATTTACATCTATATTATCATATCTTAAAAAGTAACCCAGAGACTAAGAATAAAAAAGATTGTGTTTGGTATGTGTCCCTTCTTACCCCGTCTATAAGGTCTAGGTCTGTCCGCAACTGGCTCTGGATGGAGTGGAGCTTTGGTAAAGGGAGCTGGTCCAGGTCTCCATAGCTTCTTAGCAGGAGTGCCCCAGGGGACCGACACAGAATGTCAAAGTCTCCCTGGAGCTCTTTCAGCCTGCGCTCAGTGTCCTCTCGCTTCTGCACTGCCAACTGCCGCTCTGCCTCAGCCGATTTGGCTTGTTCTTTTGCATCACAGGAATCTTTCTGCCAGGCCTCACATGCCTGGTAAAAAAAACACAGACGTGTAAAAAGAAAAGCCATTCCGGATGCTTGGGAGAGTACCTTTCGTCAAGAGTTCAGGCACGGGACTAAAGTCTGACCTGTTTGACCTGGTGCCAAGCATCTTCCCACTGCTTGATCTTCCTCTTGGCCTCCTCCAGCTCTCGTAAGAGCCGTTTCAGGTCAGTGCTGCTGCTCACAGTGGTGGAGCCAAGGCTGCTGAACACTGGCGATGGGCTGGGAGAAAAGCTGCCACTCACAAAGTCCCATATGTTGTTAGCGCCCCCATTCAAACCTAGAAAGATGGGATCATACAACCGGCTTAGGGGCTAGAAAAGGATGCAAAGACAATTGTAGAGGGATGCATGTCTCAAATACTTCACTGTCAATCCGTCACTGTCGCTAACCTACCCAGAGGGTTTTGAGAGGAGGTAGGTGTTCCTAGAAGGCCATGCTCCGGTTTTGTTAGCAGGCCCTGAGACTGACTATGCTGAGAAGCCATTCCTGATAGCAGGGACTGGGACAGGGAGCTCATGGGAGAGGCAGAGAGTGAGGAGTTGGAATTCAACGAAGAGGACCGTGCAAGGGAGCCAGGAATGTTGACTGGAGCGGATCCTCCTAACATCCGTTGGCCTAGAGGGTAACAGTGAACAGAAAATTAGTTGCACAATGTGAATGCAAAACTTAGCATAAATGTCAATTATGTTCAAGCGTTTAAAGTAGACTTACTTAAACCAAGACTATTGTTTTCTTGTTCCTCAAACTCTTTATCAAGAGACGCAACATTGATGTCACAAAAATTCAGGTCAAGAGCTGAACCTAAAAAAACCCAGTCAGTTATCATTATGTTCCTTTAGTTACTTTTTTTAATTTCCAACTTTCCTTTTAAGGTCTAACTGTAAGTTGTATGAAATAATAATAAACTGAGCACGATATTTTCAATACACTTACCTATAACTGACTCCACAGTATTGCTCCCAGGATAGAATGGTGTTGCTTTAGCATTCATTGTTGATAAGGTGGTGGGTGAAGAACTATCGGAGCCAACACTGGAGGCTAGGCTCGATGTTATACTAGAAGTTATGCTGGATGCCAGAGGGTTCATCCCAGAGAATACACTATTGTGTGTCTGTAAGAGATGTTCAGAGTTAGGAATTCTTTCATCAATAGTGTCAATGTTGGGCAATATTAACTTAGCTTGCAAACATTGGCGCTCTGTTAAGAAAAGGAGGACAAAGACACCATGTCTAATCACATGTTTTACAATGGCAAGTTATGAGGAGGACTTAAATTGGTCCTGTTGAATTTGAAACAGCAGAACACTACACATGCACTACTCTATAGAAATACAGAGACAGTAGTAATGGCTTTAATCACTGACCTGCTTGTCTTGGTCCGTCATCTTCTGATCGCAATGTCCCTTGTGGTTTTTTATCTGAAAACAGAAAAGACATTCAAATGACCCAACATTAATACCTTGGCAAGTAAGCATCAATGCAAGTATCTTAGCCCAGTATCGTGCAGCCAAACAGCACCAGGCACTTAACTGCAGTAAACCCAGGGTTAAACATAAGACTGCAGCCTGTGAAGTACATAAAAGCTTCGCGGTTGATGACGCTCACACTCCTCAGCACTGCATGGGCACTTACTGTGTCTCCAAATTTGAATTACAGTGCCTTTAGACTGCACCCCTTCACTTGTTATGTGTTTAAAAACTCCCATTAACATTCTTCACCGTAATAGTATTTGCAAGATGTGCGGTACCTTGTTTTTGTGAAATGTACACATTCAAGCCTAATCAGACCAGACCAGTCTTTCCCCCATGCTCTCAAGGGTACCTCAGGCATGACAAATCAATCAAACAGATGTATTTCATAAAACCCTTTCAACAAAGATGTTTAACTACTTTACATTTTTGTTTAAAATTTTCAACAAATTGTCAAATTTCTAATAAATGTTTTTGCATCGTCATTAATGCAGTTGTGAGTCATATCCCACAACTGTCAATTTTGCAGCCTGTATTCATTTTTTCCAAGTCCTGGAAAAACCATTATCACTGATTCCATGTCAAGAGTCTAGTATTAGCCTATTTAATAATTAACATGTTAAGACCAATTTCTACCACTTCTTGTAGTAATTATAGCATATATAGTGGTGATTAGTTTTTGTCTTCATGAAAACATTTGAAATAGCAGCCTAATAGGATCAATTTGTATTATACTCTGCAATTTATTATGTTTGTTAAGTAAATTAATGTATGCTGATCTTGAGAAAAAATATTCATATTGAACTTAAATATAAATGAAACCATCCTAAGACCTGAAGATCACCCGCTACATTACACCATAAGTGACACAGAGTCTTCCAGGTACTTTCTACACATATGCACAAACCTGCACAAGAATTTTACGGTACACTGACTCTGTCCTTACAAATGCCTTCTTATTATTTTACTATTATTATTTATTTTTTAAACCTGTGAATAAATAGTTCACTGTTAGTCAAACATCACAAAAACAATTTGATTGACCAATCACAATATCAATTACAAGTTCACTAGGATTTGGCTGCATTGTTAAATAAGAGGTTGTCAAGTGGGTTGGGTCTATAAACCAGGCAAATTTCTCGTATTTTTTTTCAGCCATGAAATAACTTAAATTTAAGTCCCAGAAATAATGTTACATTTCTTTTAAACTTTTGCATCTTTTTGCATCCTTATCAAAGAGAAAAACATTATAATGTTATGACCATGTGGCATTTAGACGTCCCAAAACTAAATGAGCAAACATGTTCTGTAACTAATAATAGATAACATGACCTAAAATTGACATGGAAATATAAAATTATATATTAATGGACAACAAATTAGTAACATTAAATATGTGACGGACAAAAAAATTTGACAGACAAAAAGAAATATGAACGAAATGAATTGAAAACCGTGACCAAAGTCTGTGTGGCAGTGGGTCAGGCCCCACACTAAGCTACATGCAGGGGTCTGCCAGGAAGCATGGGCTAGAAGAAAGAGAGGGAAAGAGCAGTCTTATTGTACCTGATCCTCACGTTCAAAGCCCGGAGCTTTGGGATAGTTAGACGTCAGAGATGACACACTGGACGTGGTGGACTCTGAACATAAGCTACAATTAGTTAAGCAAGTAGGACTGCCGATGGGTCCGATTGGGGACAATGAACTGTTGCTTCCTGAGCTGGGTGTTACAGTTGGACTATTAGAACATGAAACCTGAGGGAGAGAAGTACACATGGTCTTAACATAGGGCTATAGAGCCAGCCAAAAACCCAGCGTTCATAATGAGGCCAGAGAGCAGGTAATAGCAGAAGATGCTCAGATAGAAATATTGGCTTTATAGAAAATGTAATATAGTAGCGTGCCTTTTTAGAGTCTTACATGTGTTTTAATTACTCTTTGTACCCCTGGGGGATTTTGACTGCCAAGCGTGCCAAAATGGTAACGAAGTGGTGGAATGCAAAGTACATGAAACAGAATGTCAGGTGAAAAAAATAATAAAAAATCTACCACTGTGTTGTGATGAACAAGGATTAGCTAAGATTTATTCAGTGTCCAACCAATTGTATGTCATATACTGATAGTATACCTCTCAACCCGAAAAGTTACAGGGCAAAAGACACAGAGGGAATAATCAGTAGAAGTCATACATTGCCCACTTGGCCGTTGTTGCTGCAGCCGATGGAGTTCGCACTGTTGCCCCACTCGCTGACCGAACCCTCTGAATACTGCTGAGAGCCCAGCTTGGCTTGCGAGCCCGACTGCATTGCTGTTAGCAAAGAGTTCATTGTCTCCTCTGTCGACGGAATCCCTGAAAGAATAAATCAGACGGAAGGGTTTAACAACCTTATTGTTAACTTCGTCAACAACCAACAGGGTTCAAGAATAACTATGGCCCAGTGCTCGATTTCTCAGTTTAAAAATCATAGTATCGTATTAAAAAGTTTGCCGGTCAACTTTTTCACTCCTCCCACTTCAATTGATGCTTGTTCGTGCATTAAAATGTATTTGCGGTGCTTCTTTTCCCCTCGGTGTGGTACAGTACCAACATAGTCTTTTGACCAATAATATTTGATGGCTCGTCTGTTTTGGCCAATCATAGTGAATTATAGAGCTGGACCCAAACATGGCATTGTTCAAGGCAAATCAAACAAATGTTTGTTTTTGTGGAAAGAACGTTGTTTGAAAGTTGATTGAAAACTAAATTGGCAGGGAACACATGAACACAGTTCCTGAAGAAAGTCAATAAGGCAGGGTAGTTTATCAAGGGTACAAACAACTACTGAAAACCTTATTTTAAAAGCAGCTCTAAGTAGGATGTACAATAAAAAAAAAAAGAATTGCAGCATCATTAGTTGGTAGTCTTGGTCTCTAGCTGCTCTTTATAGTTGATAACAGTAACCCTATTGCATACCTTAAGCTATATACATCTTCCAGGAAAAATGCACTTTCTCAACATAAGCCAAAAAGGAAGTCCAAGACTCGCAGAATCGGGCTGCACCAATGAACGTCTGCCTGCTCTGAATGAATGAGGTTGGGTGAAGCCAAATGTAAACTAATAACGACCGCCTACAATGTTGTGAAGAGGGAAAAACCATTTGGATAGTGAAACCATGCGGACAAAGCTTGTTGACAGTAAGTATAATGTTAACTACACCGGCCTAAGTGCTTGCTAGTGATACACAACTACTGCATTAAAAAGAAACAAATTGCATTGCATCATATTTATGTTAACTGAAAATGGTTGTATCAGCTTTCGTGTCTCACGCAAAACTCTAATAAGATAAATGAACATGCTAATCATATGATTTTAACTTACAATGTCTGTACAATATAATGTGTTACTTGTTTTTATCCAGTAAAAATACAGTCCAAGCAAGTAAGTCTCAGACCAACTGGCCCGTAGAGAAAGTCAGCGTTTGACCCAAAACCGCATAGAGGTATTTTGAGGAGCTCACTTACTTTCCACATGTGCAAAAGCACAAAAGGGACCTCGAGGACAGTACCCAGTCTGCCTCATGTCATTGCATTTGGTGGATTTGTAAATCTGCAAAATAAAATATTTGTAGTAAGAATGAAAAACACATTTTGGTTATTAACTTTGCAGCCTTCTTAAAAGCAAGGTTGTCATATTTCATCTTAAACCTTCAGAACCTATAGCACCCGTTGGCAATCTTCCTTTGAAGTATGATTTGACGGCAAAATCTGTGTATTAAATCTACCCTGCATGTATGCTTTCGTTAACAATCAACAGTGTATGCTGTCATTACAAAAACTTCTCAAAGTTCTATTTAATAACACAAAATGACAGTTCCAAAGCAACCACAACTTTTCAGGTTAGAAAATAATATTTCTATATTGTTGGGTGAGTAAAATAAACAGCTGTTATATGTCCATAACTGATTCAGTGAAACTTTGATAATATATTTCAGCTGACAATAGCAACCCTGTGATAATCACTTGATAGGTGAGCTCATCAGCTGTGGAGCTCGATTATTGCTTCCTAAAGAGTTGGGTTGTTTAGATATACACTGCTCAACAAAATTAAAGGAACATTTAAATAACACATCAGGTCTCAATGTATTATTTGTAAGATCAAAATCTTTATTGTACATTGTGTAAATTGCCGACAACAAAATAACGTAACAACAGTCAATGAAAACCCAAATTACCCACAGATCCCCAACTTCTTTGGAAAGTAAAAGGTGCAGCGGTCTCTTAATATTTCCAGATCCATATTTGAGCGGTAGACATTCCCTCCCCTACACAGGAAATGTGACGGGACTGCCTTGTCCCACTCACCTCCGGGTGGAACTGCTGCTCCGTGCGTGAGTGACAGTATTGGCAGCCGTCTCCACTGTCACACTTCGATGGCTCCCCCCACTCATCCCCATGTTTCACGTTGGGACATGGAGTTGACCTGGCACATCGTTTTACATAAACACACACAAAGGCTTCATTTAGGCAAAATGTTCTAATAATAATCATAATACAGTTCTTACAAAGATGCTACTTTATAACCTGACAGTGCTAATTACCTACCTGTATTTGAACTTGCGTGGATTTCGTCTTCTATCTCTACTATTGTGGTAATGGGGACAGGCATAGCCCTGTCTGCATAGACGTGGAGGCTTGGTACACTGTTCCGTTTTGTAGTTTGCCAAAACAAAATTGGTGTCTGGCAGAAAAGCACACAATTTTACACCATTATATTCTGGACCCAATTACAACATTGAGAGACACCCCTGACAGGATCAATGTAGTTGCTGCTCACCCTGCCACCGGGGGTCTTCTGTAAGGGTCTTCTCAATCATGGCTTGGCTGGCTAGTACCCCAGGCTGTAGATCGGGAATACCCTCTCCAGATCCCAACTGACCATTCTGAAGGGCTTCCTGTGCCTGGATCTCTCTGTGCCGATAAGGAACTCCAGTCAGCAAGTGACTATTGTTTCACTTAGATAACTGACTAGAAATGGAATGGAATTGACCACAACCATTCCATTTTCCATTACTGTGATGTTATTTCTGGGACTTTCAAAATGTTCTAGTGTTATGGGTAAAACAAATTCTGATTAACTGCCAGGAAGGAGTATAAATACACGTTTAGTATTGATACTTAGATGCAGGTTGTAAGGTCTGCTATTTTGTAAAACATATATAACATTACAATAAATTGCTTTTGGTTTAACAAATATAATCTACCAAAATAATTACATTTGTTTTTTATTTAAGTAAATTATTTGTTAAATATGAAGCAATTCAGTGTAATGTTTTGGGCCTTGTCGTCAACGTTTAAAGTTAATCTACTAGGTTGTAAAATCTAGAAGGTTCCCTTTGCATTTGATAGCCTTCATTCTCAGAAAATACTGCTTATATGATATATTGGTATTGTAATTATCACTACAAATTAAATCAAAATCGAATTGAGACAGTGAGAGACAAAATCTAAAGTGGGAGATCAATGACGATACCTATCACGGGTAGGGCTGGTATTTCATGTAAAACACAATATAAGATTCATGGAAAATACAATAAAAATAATGGTGGCAGCTGCATCATGGAATGGGTACGCATGACAATGGTAAAGACTGAGTTACTCAAATGAATAGAAACAGGATTCAGGTAAACAACTCGGGCAAAACAAAAAAACCTGCTTCAGTCTGATCTACAACAGAACGTGGGAGAGAAATTCACCTTTCAATGCTTCAAAAACCTAGCTTGGCTGATGGGACACCACGACTACTCGCACCAAAGAGCTGTTTTGACTACTCCTCTTGAATCTTTACAAAGGTTTTATTGGTTCCCATAAACGTTCCACTTGCATGTAATCTACATGTGAAACACCCCTTATTACAGCAAATTGCCTGGTGGTGTGTACTATCCCTTTGTTACCAATTATTGGTGTACGTGTATATAATATAAACATATCGTGAATTCAGAAAGCATGCATACCCCTTCACAGAATTATCACATTTAGTAAGTCTTCCGACCCTATTAATTGTCAAATGTAACTGAACACAGGGGCATTACTATCATTATCTGCAGCATTGAAGGTCTGCGTCACAGTGGCTTCCATCATACTAAAAAATAACTGAAAAATTCCACCACATTTTCACCTTAAAAATCCACCAATGCACTATATTTCAGAACATTCTCTCTTATCTGCACTTAATACAATAGAGTCAACATTATTTGTCTTGCAAAAGGCACGTTTTCAGGCTACATTAGGTCTCTCATTAGAATTTGGCATTGTCAGGCAAAAATAGCCACAATAGCCTATGCAGCAAGATATTATGTGAATGATTTTCTGGGTTGATTTCAGATCTGTTTTTATTTTATATGGACAAAAGCAAACAGGCGAGGACTAGGTATGCATATCTTTAGTTTGGTTAAACTATTGCCATTTAGTTTCTAGTTTATTATAAAATAGCATGTGCAATATAGGGTCCATTTCGGATATTGCCAATGACGGCAATATCACAGTTTTAGCACTTTTAGTACATTCATCCAAACTAAGATATTCTAAAAGTTAAACCAACCAAGAACACACTACCGTGC
Source organism: Novumbra hubbsi (assembly GCA_016801125.1). Classification (NCBI taxonomy): domain Eukaryota; kingdom Metazoa; phylum Chordata; class Actinopteri; order Esociformes; family Umbridae; genus Novumbra; species Novumbra hubbsi. The sequence goes on from JACXGK010000309.1 coordinate 93,232, forward strand.
AAGTAAGGTACCCCATGTTTTGATCATTAGTATCTTAAAAAACATGTTCCAAAACTAGCATAAAACATGTATTAGTGCATAAACCTGTCTCAGATTTGGCAACCAGGGTTTGAGTCCTGCTGGTGGAGTAGTACAATTGGCCACCACCATCAGGGTTTGGAGTTTTAGTAACCCAACTTGGTTGTCATGCCTTGTCGATTTGGACACCTGAGCTCGATCAAGGTAAAGTTACAGGTGTAGACTTGTTGAGCACGTGGCGTGATAAATACCATAACAGCAATGAATGTGCTTCGGAAGACAACATGATATTGAACATCCCAGTTCCGCTGCGAGTTGCAATGATTCATTATTGAAAGAAGCCATCTAAACACTAACAATCCAATTTAAACCTTTATATGATCACGAATAACAGCATTGGAATAATAACAGTAATAAAAATGGGTAGAAAATATAGTGACATTGCAAAGAACGTCTAATATGTGCCAAGCCTTGTTGACAGCCAGGGCTTGGGTTCATGGCATACTGGCAAACTGGGTAAATTCTCCCAAGCATGTATGAATGGTCAGCACATTTTGTATTGCATGGTCAGACCACAGATAAACTGTTTACTCAGCAAGAACAAGAAGTCTACTCTGGTGTAGTTATGATTAAGTAGATCATTTTTAAAGCTATGTTCAAATTACAACATGTGGGCACCAAAAAGATAACAGATCACCTTATATCGTAGACAGGCGGCCGGAGATCATGTGGGCCATGGGCAAAGGCGCAGTGCAAGCCGTTCTTCACGCAATGCCCGCGGGCATCAGTTTCATGGATACAGGTACCGGTCTTGTAATAGCGAAGATGGTACTTGCGTTCTGTGTCACCAGTGGTCCGGTGCAAGTAAGGACAGCTAAACATGCAAGGATGGAGAAACAAAGACAATAGTGAAAAAGTCAAGGGGATTAGTACCTAATTAGTATTTATTCACCGATACGGTCTCAATTGAAAATGTCTCTACAAGGCATATCTTATGCTGTGCTTATTCTAATTAATGCACATCTAAATATTTTAATGGTGGGAAAAACCAGAATGGATTTAAAGGAATGAGTTGGCAAACACACGTGAGAGATCGGTCTTTCCCCCAGTAATAGTGGCAACAATTCTTCATAGTGCTTAATATGCAGATCAATCAAACAACAGAAATGTAGACAATGCCTACAGTGGGAGTCAGAGGAATGCAATGGCTTTTCTAGACACAGCACTGACAGGCTTCAATGTATGCTGGAGAAGTGAATAGAACTAATTGCAACGTTGCTTTCAAAGTGGTCATACACAAAATATAATGGTAGATAACCAATAATCGTCTCAGATACAGCCAAAGCTTCTTACTCAAATGGCAACAGTAACCATGGCAACAGATGTAACGTCACGAGAAGAGAGCAGACAGCCCCTAGTAACACGAGGGAGAGGAACTACAAGGACTCGTTCTCAGGCAGAGTTCAAATAATGTTAATAATATCTCAAACAATCTGTACCTCTCTCCAGACATGGCTTGACTCTGACAAAATATTTTTTACCCGACCTGTTCAAAAGGACTTACATTGCACTATTGAGTGAGACCTTTGAAGTTATTATTATAACTTCTCTTAAGGGTGCTCTAACATAAATAAGAATAATTAACAAAGGAGCAAGTTGGTTGTGATATTGCACAAAAAGTTGTTGGAAAGTCATGTTTCGGGACTGCTTCTCTCAGTTTTAAACAGAATCCTCCTCAATATAAAGCGTAGAACTTCATTCTAATCCAGGATAAGGTATACATTTCCTGAATCCTTTCAGCGACCCCTGATTTCAGTCAATTGTTTAGTATGACTATAGTTGTAAAATACCAAACGAATACTGAAAATAATTGAATCATATGAACATTTCACTCTTCCCACAAGTAATTGCAAAATACTCATAACCAGGTTTGTTAGCAAGTAGGCCAAGTAACAGAAAGTCCGTTTTATTTTCTTCTCAATGCAATTGCAGAACATGTACTTTAGCAGCTTGATAAACTGAAAACTGATATTTCTATTTTAGGTATTATTGCACAGCCCATCTATGTGTTTATTCATTCTTTATGTGCAATCCCATAACTGTCACATATGTCATGGAAAGTACTTACCACAAACTTGACTAGTTAAATTTAAATATATATAAAAAAATCAGATACATCTCATTCAGCTAGTCAAATGTGTTTGCAAAACCTGCCTCAAGAAGGCCTAACAAATATTTTTTACATTCTTTTTCACAAGACGTATGTCACCCTCATGGTGACAAATGCAGTTCTGGCAATGTGCTTAAGTGACACAAACAAACAATAAAAATTGAAAAATGGTATTCATGCTCTGATGGTTGGGCCTAGAAATACTGCAGTGGCCATAATAGGGCAAGACCAGTACATACACAGGATGCAATACCTCTAATAGACAACTTCTATATATAAACATAAAAGAGAAGTTATGCTAATAGGATGAGCCAAAACATTAACCGTGACGTTTTAATTGGGAAGTCAAATATGTACTAAAAGCACATGAAAACGTATGAACTGAACACCTACTTTCAACGCATGAAATAAACGCCTTCTGTTACAAAGTTGAAAGCATACAACGCAAGAAGTCGTCGTAAACTAACCCGTTTTCAACACATGTATTTAATAGTTTGTATAAAGATATAGCAAACGTCGCATGCTCGACCAATAGAAAATAGCTACGTACAATGGCGGTTCAATCACAAGCCAGAAAACAGGGGGTGTGTTCACCGTTTCCTTCCTTAGCTATTATAGCAGACGTTCTAATAAATTGTTTCCTGCTAAGCTAAACAGACATATCTCGACAACTCATAAAGAAGGCCCCCCCCAAAAAAAACGAGATTATTTGACAGTGAAGATGGACAACTCATTCGGTTTGTTCAGTACTAGATTTTTATTTTTGGGGTGGGCACTGTGGGGCCACTCAAGAGGCAAGCAAACTACGAAACGCGGACCATTCAATACAGTACAAAAGTCAACAACACCATGTGCAAGTTAAGTCACCAAAAGCTCGTGTTAGTAGCAGAATTGTGTACAAAGAGGATCACCCCAAGCGTTACATTTGCAAATGAAACGATGCAACATCCATCAAATATTAACCTCTGTTAATATTGCGCAGCCTTAACTTCTGATTTGACTGTTGGGTAAATTCTCAACCCGATTGAACAGCATCAACACTAACCACATGCATATATGTTTTGGGGATTTTACAGTAGCAACAGGCTATCGTGATAATTCAGTGAAAATATTAGGCGTCACACTTACTCTTCTCCATCTGGGCAAATGCCCGTAGTCTCGTCATATTTCGTGCAATAAACATCAGGGCTGTAATTAAAAGTCCCGTCTCTTCTTCTGATCGGTCGTCTTCGCCTCTGGTTGAGGAAATGCCAGTGAAAACATGTAAAGGGTCTATGTTGTGTGCACTTGTGCTGCAAAAATAGAGGGCACTGTTCGGTTCTAAACTCCTTCAAATATCTGCAAAGTGAAAAAACACGCCGTGTTAGGAAAACATACAGATTACAACTGATATCACATCATTGCCAAATCCTTGTTTTGTGTAGTTATCTACACTGGATGCGTGTGTATGGGTCTTAACCAGGTATTCACATATAATTCACTCCAGATTATTTACGTTACTGTCACTTAAACAACCGGAGCGTGCGTCAAAATATATGCGTAGAGACAGCAAGGAAAAGGCCGAGGTAGAAGGAGAAAGGATAAAGCTACTGGATGGCTAGCCATCCAACTTCGCAACACTGTCCAAGCTAGTTAGCTAGCTAACGTCAGAGTATGCTGTGTTTACTGACTACTGTACAATACTGTAAGTTGACTGGCTATAACGGCAGCCACCCGCAAATCGTACTGTTTTTCCAAATAAAAAAAAACGTGCATGTTAAGACATTTCTTTTTGATGTGGAAACATGCCCACAAACATACAATAAAATTCTAGCTAATGGCGGAAAGTAAGTTACTAAAACGTAGCGTTCTCCATTTGAAGATGTAGCTAAGTAACTTGCTAGTGGAATGCTAGCTATGGAGCTAATGCGTTAGTGCTAAACGTACGTGCACTGCCATTGCATTGGGAAGAATTTACAAAAGGAAAAGCACCATGTTTTACTGCATTACGAGTGAAAAAATATCAATCAGTCCAGCTATAAAACAATCTTCGGTAAATACAAGGACTGCAGTATTTCAACAAAGACGTGTTTTTGTCCCTTTAACGTTTGCTTTACTTACGTATAGTGGGTTGGTTTCTCGGTTTGAGGAAAAGCGTTCGCCGCCGTTTTCGAAACCGACGGCATTTTCAGTCAAAACAATGATTTGCGCCTGCGCGAAGGTCTGTTTCATTCCTGATGCCCTCCTGCGCCACTGCAGGGAAACCAGAGAAAAACGGGCGGGTAAAATCAAACACAGGCCAACCAGATTCAGTACTGGGTATCTCGTTTGTTTACGATGATTCATTGGAATGCCTTACAGAAACATGGGCCTTCGCGGCAAGCCAAACACATATACATAGCACATATATACATCCTGGTCCAAAACTCTTGTCTGGAAGGACGTCTTTTTGAGCAAGAAGAAAATGTGAACTCTCCTTGTTTAAAAGTGATATATTTATGGTGGTTTGGACGTTTGTAAGCTCAATCAAGGTAGAAACCTGTCGAGTTGGAGGCAGAGATGATGCCAAAAACCAGATCGAAATCAAATGTTCCTCTTAGAGCAAATGTCTCCAAATAGAATTGTAATTTGGTATTTATGTGTACTTTGTGGTTTGCATTAAAACACCTTTGGACAGGTTGACATTTAAAACATTCTCAATCGACTGATCGGTATAATAACTATTAAATAAAACAATGAAAATAAATATATAAATAGACCTATACATGCTGTCGCTGATCTGAAAACCTCATGGGGTAGGACATTGAATAAATGTGTATGTAAGGATTGCAGGAAGAACATTCACCTGCCACATGTCTGTGTTGTGTTATTATCATTACAGTGGAAGGAAGCAAACAGAAAATGTCCTATTTGACTATTTCCTCATTCTACCCAATCACCAACTGTTAAAAAATAATAGAGCAGATAATCAGTACAGGTCAATTATGACCACCGTATGACCACCACCGTATCTTCCCTAGTGCTTTGACCCTCAGAAACTGGCCATATGTCCCATAGTGAATAATAAGACTACTGCTCACCAACTCCAAACTGTTAACTTAACACTATAATGCACCTAAATCTCAGTCCATCTCCCTGCATCGAGAAAGATACAAATACTGGAATGTAATGTTTTTAATGTGTACCTGTAATCTAAGTTTTAACTCCACTCATATCCCATTATCTAATATGGTCACCACCATTGTATTGAATTGTGTATGCAATTGTTATGGATTTTCATGTCCCTGAATTCTGATATTTACAGATGGCAAATAGAACTACAAATACGTTATGTAAATGTACTTAGCAATTAATGGTGATGCTGATAGGATTTGATGTCATTGCCCTCCCCTTTGCTTTGGAATCCGTAGAGCATTACTCCATGAAAGGGTAAAAACCCCTTCTGTTGTACCTGGATATAAATGATCTTTTGAATGGAATATAATATAAAATCGTAAAATTCATGAAAATATGCCTGTTGGTTATATTTTGGAAAACCTATTTTGAGAAAGAAAACATAAAATTAACAACCATTTTAAGTCCATGTTGTGTGTTGCCTTGGTTTGAGAAACTGCTCAAACAACACCAGTAGTGTTACATTTCACTAAAACAGTTGTAAACATTGCGATAATACACAACAACCATTATTTTGATTAATAAACTAAATGTATTATTTGATCATTTAAATTCTATCCAAAATTAAACAACGTTCAATCTAATTGTTACAGAGGCATGTTTATACAACATATTTCTGAGCATATGTATATGCGGTATCCTTCTGAATGCAACTGTGTTGTTTATCAGTCTAAACTAGCTTTGAACTTCACCGTAGTACTGAATGTCAACTATAGTGCCAAATAATGCCACAGAATCTAAACATGCTTAACAGTGATTCTCAAAAGTACAAGAGTGTGGCTTTGGCTGTATGTTTGGGGTCATTGTCCTACTGGATGATGCATCCTTTCCCAAGTCCCAGGTCTCTTGCAGAATCTGGAGGTTTTCTTCCAGGATTTCTCTGTACTTGGATCTGTTTTGTCCTCTATCTGTTCAGGCCCTGACAGGAGAACAATAGCCATAGCATGTGATAACACCACCTTGCTTTACTGGATTCTCAAGATGTTATGTGGTGTTAGGCTTGCAACATACAGCCTGCTTAGCGGTAAAGCTCTATTTTGGTCTCATCGGACTATAAAATCTTCTTCCACTTAGTCTCAGTGTTCCACATGCCAGCTGTAAGTCATTGTGGGTTACCATAGGCCTCTTGGCGACCTCCCAGATTAGTGCCCTTCTCGCTTGGTTACTTTGTTTTTGAGGACAGCCTTCACAGATTCACAGTTGTGGCATATTCTACTAATTTTATAATAACAGCCTTTACTGTGCTCTTAGAAATGTTGTTATAGCCTACCCTAATGGGTGCTTTTGAATATCTTATTCTGAATTTGCTTTGAATATTCCTTGATCTTCATCATGTCGCTTTTGTTGGAAAACTAACTTTTGGACCTTTAAGGTTTATTTAACCCAAAATAACTTAAAAAACCCTGGTGACACACAGAGGGACTCTATTCAACTAATTAATTAACTTCAAAAGACAATTAGATGCATTTCTATTCATAATATATTTTCAATTGAATGATCCATAACCAATTATTTATTTGGTCAAATGTTACTCTTTTGTTTTGTGACTGCTGTTGTCAATGTCCTACAACCACTGACGTTCAAAAGTTGGACTAGGACTAATGTGTTGCAAGTAGACTAAAATGGTTTCTTCTATGTAAATGACCCTGTGGTTGCTTGGAGAAACAATCACATTGTTAAATAGGAAAATATGTTATGCCATACAATTTAGTGAAAGTTGAAAGGACCTACCTTTTTTATTTCTGTTTACACTGAGCCATACTAAGCATTCATATGCAGTCAACGATTACATGCATTAGATGCTATTACAAATCAGGACACCAGAGGGTGCTCTATGGAGTTGAATTTAACAAGAAGGGAATTCAGACTTCATCATTATTCAGTCAGTTTGTAAAATGTAAACCTTCTCATTTGCTTTCATTTCCTTCTACAGTCTAGACTGAGATAACACTAATCTAACAATATCTTTCAAATAAAGATATGAGTTCTGAAAATAACAATGGAAACAATATTTTGACCAAACATGAAAAATAACCTAAATTCTCTCACTTATGACAATGAAAAGGGAATCCAAGGAGGTTGAGATATACCAAATAATAGAAATCCTCCTGGAATTTTTCCTATTCAATGGCATGAGTGTGAGAATTTGGTTATATTATATTGATTGTTCTGCTTACGCATCAAACAACTTTTCTTTTTAAGCCTGAGCGCAAAGCGCTAAGTTGTATGACAAAACATGAAACCCATAAAAACATTCCACCCAGTTTATTAATACAAAATGTTGGATTATACAAAAAAGTGTTGGTTTCATCATTAATATAACAATCTGCTCTCTGTGCTATCCTAGAAACTATGCTTGCTCTATTTGCTTTATTATTCAGCACTAAAGTAAATGTCCGACATAAAGAACATGTACAATATAGGATTGACATATATATAGTTGTTGCTACCAGTGTCGGCCCTAGCCTTTTGGGGGCCCTAAGCATAAGTTGATTTGAGGGCCCCTTCTCCTTTAGTGTTCCGAGGCTCACTAGCTGTCTGGGGCCCCCTGGCAGTTGGGGGCCCTAAGTGGCTGCTTATGTTTCTTATGCCTAGGGCCGGCCCTGGTTGCTACCATTAAATATTATCATATGCGTTTTGTTTGGAAACACAGTACAGTGAAGAGAGGGCAGTGGAAACAAGCTGTTTGTTTAGTGCATCTGATGATTGCAAGAAAATATAAAACGCAATTAAACATAACATTAAAAAAATTCAGGCCACTCTCAAGACAAAACTGATAGGAATACATGTCATTGTACAACAGGGCCTGAGTGTTACGTCTTCTATCGCTTCATCCTTTGGACGAAGAGAGGCTGCCTTGTAGAACAACTGCTAAGAGAAAGGCTTCACCATTTTCATTGCAATGTAGTTCTAGGGAAGCAAAGAAAACACTAAATTAGTAAAATACATCCTTGACACTGATAAAGTAAACTTAGATCATCTGGCATTTATGATGTATTTGTTAAATTATTGCAATATTGCACATTAATATCAACCTCCATTTACCCTATCTAATCTAATATTATGTTTCAACTAGCAGGGTTGTGGGTTTAATGATCACATGGACCCAATACAAACATAACATGTATACATTTATGGTTTATATTATAGATAAGGGGTTCCTTAGATTATTTTCACCAGGCCTTTTATGGCACCTGGGGTGTGAACATGACCGGAAAACTATTTGGCTGTATTTCTTTACTCACCTCGCTTAAGTTTAAAATCCCCAATAGGTGTTAGTTAAGAGCGCTAAAATTACTATAAAATACTCCAAAATTAATGAGGTTATATATGTGCCACTGGCTTACAGACTGGTTGTGCCAAGTCAACACTCATTGTGTTCGTCAGTGGGGAAAACATTGGGTTTTATTTCGAGGCCCATCGGCCTGGTAGAAAACACTGCGGCCAGGTATTGTTCCAGAGCCCGGTGGTTGGGAAACCCTGATATATATTAGTGTCTAATGTGGCATTTATATAATAATATAATAAATGATGTGCAGCATACTGGTAAGGAGTACAGCAGGATCCCAAGGAACAGCAGCACAAGGAGGAGAGCTATTACACCAATGAAGATCCATTTGAATCGGCGCCATATGATGAACTTCATAGTCTTGCATGGACTGCTGAACCAGAAGAAGGAAGTATCGGGGCGACTGAATAAGGACAGAAAAGACAACATCAACACCATTTTCTTCTGGTAATTTCAACAGATCTGAACATTTTACATAATGTTACATTGTGCTCTAAAATGTGGAGAGTTAATCTGCATGTAGTTTTTGGCTAAGCAGTTTGAAATGTAAACTCTTACATTTTTTTGGACAGTAAATTCCCAAAACACATAGTATTAAAACTATGTTGTAGCTGTGGGAAGTATGGGTGCTGTATCCACACTGTTGTAGCTTCAGCACCCCCTGTTGAGATTCTGAAATTCACTTTTGTTTTGGGAAGGTTTTGGAAAAACCTTTGAAGCATTAAGCATTATTACCAGAAGCACAGTAGGCATTGTCATTCTGAAATGGGAGATGTTTGGAACCACACAGACTTCCTAGAGCTGGTCGTCTGACCAAAAAGAGAAACTGCCGGAAGGGCCCTCATCCGCAAGATGGCATGTTGTGTTTACTTTTTCAAGTTTATTACATTAAAAGGCTCATACATGATTAAAATTTATAATTTTGTGCAAAACCCTTTTGCGATCGGTAGCACTGCTACAACTCCTTCTTTAGACTAGTTTAGTATCTTCAGCATCAGCATTTATTGTTTTGATTACTGGCTCAAAATGACCAGAAACAGATAACCTTTCTGAAACACGTCACTCTATTCTTGTCATGAGATATGAAGGCCATTCCATTCAAGAGATTGCCAAGAAACTGAAGATCTCGTACAACTATGTGTACTTTAAAGAACACCGGAAACTGTCTCTAACCAGAATTGAAAGAGCAGTGGGAGGCCCCAGTGCACAACTGAGCAAGAGGACAAGTACATTAGATTGTCTAGTTAGAGAAACAGATGCCTAACAGGTCCTCAACTGGACTGCTTAATTAAATAGTACCTGCAAAACATCAATCTCAATGCTGGCCTTCTAGGCAGAGTTGCAAAGAATAAGCCATAACTGGCAAATAAAAAGAGAGGTTTAAGAAGGGCAAAAGAACACAAACACTGGACAGAGAAAGAACTCTGCTTAGAAGGCCTGCATCCCAGAGTTCCCTCTTCACTGTTGACATTAAGACTGGTTGAAGTTGTTTTTACTTATACAAACAAAAGTGCAAATATTTAGGGTTGGCCAACCCTAACCCTTTTCTGGGATTAATTCCCTTTTTTGTAAATACACATTAGAGTTGTATATATTTGTAAATGTAATGTCCAAAATGCTCCATTTCCACTATAAGCTCAAATGTCAATGTGGTTAATAGGTGATGTTGCTGATGTGGATTTTGTCTTACTTGGGGAAAACTAGTTTGGGGTTCATGTTTGGTTCATCTCGACCCTTCCCAGCAGGTTTTTCTTCTATGTCCTTCTCATCCAGTATTTCCAGAGTCATCTCGACCTTCCCCTATTGGAACACAAGGACAGATTGTTCTCAAGCTGATGATTCAAAACAAAATTTGATTAATCAACACTAAGCAAAGAATGAATGTAAGCTTTTCATTCACAGTAACACTTTATATGCTCCAACAAGGTCCTTTAAGGATATTGGAATTAATAAATGTACATCTCAATCATATAATTATAGCTAGCCTCGAAGGGCCATGATAAGCTAGACCTGGCAAACCTGCGCTGAAATGTTTGAAAATGGCGTAACGGCCGCATGAAACGCATCAAAATATGTTTTGACACCATTCGCTTCTTTCAAGAACGATCACAACCTTTTACAAATCTCCATCAATGAGACCAGACTTGGGTAAGAGCTTCTTGTTGATGACAAAACACGTGTGTGTCTTTTTGTGTTCTGCCGTGGCCAAACGTTTTGAGAATTCAATTCACCCTGGCATGTAACTTCAATTAACTTTTGGGCCGCATCCTGTCTGATGGCAGCCCATTCTTGCAGAATCAATGCTTGGAGTTCGTCAGAATTTGTGGGGTTTTATTTGTCCACCCACCTGGATTAATGTCTAATGAGTTTCCTGGCCATGGACCAAAATGTCAATGTTCAGTTCCCCAAGCCACTTAGTTATCACTTTTGCCTTATGTCAAGGAGCTCCATCATGCTGGAAACAAATTGTTAATCATGCTGGAAAAAGCATTGTCACTAAACTGTTCTTGGATGGGTTGGAGAAGTTGCTCTTGAAGGATGTTTTGGTACCATTCTTTATTCATGGCTGTGCCCACTCCCTTGGCTGAGAAGCAACCCCACACATGAATGGTCTCAGGATGCTTTACTGTCGGCATGACACAGGACTGATGGTAGGCTCACCTTTTCTTCTCCAGACAAGCTTTTTTCCGGATGCCCCAAACAATAGGAAAAGAGAATAATTTGCCCGTTTTGACAGCTGGCCATCCTCCAAAAGTCTTTGCCTCACTGCACTCACACCTGCATGCTGCCATTCCTGAGCAAGCTCTGCACTGATGTTGCCTCGATCCCGCAGCTGAATAAACTTTAGGAGACGTCTTGGTGCCTGCTGGACTTTTTTGGGCGCCCTGAAGCCTTCTTCACAACAATTGAACCTCTCTCCTTGAAGTTCTTGATGATCCGATAAATGGTAGATTTAGGTGCAATCTTTCTATCAGCAATATCCTTGCCTGTGAAGCCCTTTTTGTGCAAAGCAATGATGACTGCATGTTTTGTTGCAGGTTAAGGTTAAGGTTAAGGTCAAGGTTAACTGAGGAAGAAAAATGATTTCATGCACCACCCTCATTTCAAAGCTTCCAGTCAGTTATTGTATATCAATAAGCATGACAGAGTGCTCTCCAGCTTGGTCCTCGTCAACACTCTCACCTGTGTTAACAAAAGAATCACTGACAAGATGTCAGCTGGTTCTTTTGTGGCAGGGCTGAAATGCAGTGGAAATATATGTTTTGGGATTAAGTAAATTTCTATGGCAAAGAGGTACTTCGCAATTGCTTTTGCAATTGCATTTCATCTGATCACTCTTCATTACATTATAGTGTATGTAAATTGCCATCATAAAAACGGAGGCAGCAGACTTTGTCAAAATGAATATTTGTGTAATTCTCAAAACTTTTGACCGTGTTTTACTAGACAAGGGAACTTACACCCAGAATGTGCTTCCCATCCTGCTCAATCATACAGGGCCACCAGCCCCGCACCGACTTCTGGTTGAACAGAGAGTTTGGCTGGGGTTGTTTTGAGGGGTTTGAGCCTGAAATGCCTGGAAGCATGTTGAGATTACACTTCTCAGGGTTCTTTGCAGGTGGGATCAGATGGAGCAGGTCCAGCTCCACAGTGCCTATGACCCAAATACAGCAGCAACTGGTTAAGCAATCCTATTATTTTCCTCTGATGCTCTCAAGTTTTACTATAATTTGTATAATTTGTTTGTCTGTAATATACTGCACACCTGGATTTACATTAATTTGGTTTTCAGATTCTGAGAAATAGTTTGATACTGTCTTGATTAACATTGTTTATGTGAAAAAGTGTGAATGTGATTTACCTAAGTAGTCATCCAGTGAGAATTTGTCGTTGTCCCAAATCTGGATGATCAACTTCGGGGGGGTCCGAAACTCAGATTTGTCTAGATTCCAGAAATGGTCCTGTCAAGAAAAGAAAAGCATGTTTGGAATGAACTCTAAAACTGAACATCTATTTTTCTATAAAACTGAACATACATTTTTCTTTTTTGACAATGCTGCAAGAGAATGAGTAACTAGAGTTGGTAAAGATTGATTAGTTTGATTTCCGGGACCGCCCTCATGTAAACTGTAAGTTAAGTTCTGTCTACTATACACTGATGAGCCAAAATATTATGATCACCTGCCTAATATGCTGCTGGTACTCCAAGTGCTGCCAAAACAATGCAGACCCGTCAAGGCCTGGAATCTACAAGACCCCTGAAGGTGTCCTGTGGTGTCTGGCACCAAGACATTAGCAGCAGATCCTTCAAGTCCTGTATGTTGCGGGCTGGAGCTGCCGTGGATCAGACTCATTGTTCCAGCACATCCCACAGAGATCTGGGGAATTTGGAGGCCAGTGCAACATCTTGAACTCTTTGTCATGTTCCTCAAGTCATTCCGGAACAATTTTTTGCAGTGTGGTAGGATGTATTATCGTACTGAATGAGGCCACTGCCATCAGGGAATATCATTGCAACATGGGGCGCTCAGCACCCTATCACTGTTTACTTGTTCGTCCCTCTTCCTACCACTGTTGGTAGGTTCTCACCACGGCTGACTAACCCTTTATTCCTGCCCATTTCTCCTGCATCCAACACGAGAACTGATGTCCGCTTACAATGTAATCTACCTATGTGCACTAAGGTGATCAACGTTACTCGCTTCGCCTGTGATTGGTCATAATGTTTTGACTCATCAGTTAGTCTGCTAAATCATTATTTATATGAAAACTAAATTAAAATCAGAATAGAAATCTCTTCAAACGCACTTTACTGGAAACCAGGCAGAGTTGCTCAGCAGATAGATAGTCAAAGCCAAAAACAAATCGCCAGTTGAAGTTTCCGTCACCATCCAGGGATCTGTAGTGCACATCTGTCTTTTGCTTGTTGTCCTCCATTCCAGGCATCCACCTGCAAATTATTAACATAAACAGACAGTCACGTTTGCTTACTTTACATATTGTAAATAGTGTTTGTGCTGGCCAGAGGAAGTCCCAAAAGCATAAATTCCAGTCAGCTTTGACTTTTAACAGGACACAGTATTAACTCCAATAAATGTTCTCTTGATTGTGCCACCAATTGAAAAGACAATATGGTACATTGTCATGTAAGCTGTAATGAAGACATTTAAACATAAGAATTAAGTCAGGTGTGGTGTTTTTTTCCCATATGTTTTCGACAATTCGATTTCCCTGCTACAACTAGTTCTTGAATATAAATGGCCAGGCAGCTGTGTCTGGTCAAATGTATGATTCACTACCAATTCTTGATCAGCAGTACAGTAAGATGGATATGAAAAGCTGATCACTCAATGCTGTAACATTGGGTAATCATTTATGCTTTGCCTTACCCTTTGACATAGATATCACTCATATCCTCTCCAGTGATGCTGGTCTCATCCAGAAGGACATCAGTGGTGTTCCATATGATGACCCGCAGGAAGTACCTGTATAAAAACAATTAACTAATTAGTTCATGCGCCTTTTGAAATAGATTGCGTGGAATTTTCAATGATTACATTTTTATGTAAAATAAAATAGCTGAAATATGCTGGAACCACTTTTTGTCAAATCATAGTACTCACTCAGTCACTCATTTTATAGTGTTTTGTGTGGGGCGTGTATTAACTATGAATCAAGTTTCCCATACAGTCTAAACATTTCTTCACAATTAGATTTTTGGTGAAAATCTAATGGCCCCTAAGGTTCCGCTTTCATTTATTTAAAGTCAACTCTGTTTTCTATTTGCGTAAACATCACTTCTGTTCCAAGTTACAAATTTGAGAACATTTACCCTTTTTTCTTATTTGCCTGAACTGGTAGTAGTATTAGTAGTAGTAGTAGTAGTAGTAGTAGTAGTATTAGTATTAGTATTATTATTAGTAGTAGTAGTATTAGTAGTAATAGTCGTAGTATTATTATTAGTAGTAGTAGTAATAGTAGTAATAGTATTAGTAGTAGTAGTAGCATTAGTATTAGTCGTAGTAGCAGTATTAGTATTAGTAGTATTAGTAGTAGTAGTATTAGTAGTAGTATTAGAAGAAGTAGTATTAGTAGAAGTAGCAGCAGCAGCAGCAGCAGCAGTAGTAGTAGTAGAAGGAGACTGACTAGTCTGGAGGCTAAGCTGCATTGAGTTCATTGCAGTCAAATTGTCTGACACACAAAGCAACTGAAACTCCACCCACAATGCACGTCAACACTGTGGTACATCAAGTTATGGCTTCACCATAATATTATATAATGATATTGACTGAGCGGGATGTTTGAAAATGATTAAAGAATTCCTTTGTAGTGAAGAAGGCCTTTACTTCTTGGCTTGGCGTGGAGTAATGTTACATGGAGGTCCTGGTATACCCAGGTTCTTAGGGAAGATGTCCACCCACATCTGAATTCTCCCCTACAGATGGGAAGAGTAAATCCAATTGATAATTCATATTTAGAGCACACTTTCTAAAACCTTTTCTAGAGGCCAATCCAGAGAGTTTTGGTTGGAAATTTGGTTCAACTTGTTCACTTAATTTTAAAGGCGTTGAAAACAATCATGTGTTTGCATTTGTGAGTTGATAATGTTGCTTCACAAACTATGTACAAAGCTTGCATATTACGAAAGTGCAGTTAGGAGACATCTTATGCATTCCGTCAATGAATTAGCAAGAATGCATTATCCCTACTTTTTATATGCACTTATTTGTAAATGCACTTATACTAATTGACTTAATGATCTTACAAGTTTATTAACTAAAATGGATTACAATAAAAGTTACGAGGGAAAAAAAGTACTAATATACTAACCTGGGAAAGTGTAGGTTGGAAAGAACTATACAGGGTCCTGGTCTCTACGTGTTCTGGTACCAGACCCTGTTTCCTTAGAACATGCAGTGCCATCCTCTCTTTGACTGGACCCAGGTGCTGGTGGATCACTCTGTTGGCCTCTAGGGATGTAACACAAAATCAGGAGACAGGAATATGGGTTGACATTCAGCAGATACGTCCTTTATTGGAAAACGTACAGTGGTGACACTGACAGAAATGGTAATCTCCTTAAGTGCATGAAAACACTGGCAAACTGGGTTGAGCCAATTCCCTGTCATTTCCTAGTTCTAAAAATGATATAGTTTCTATTACTATTAAGAACAAGCACTGAATAGTTCAGAGAATAATTTCCATCTAAATTGTAGTGGAATATATTTTTGAAGCTGGTGGAGCCAAAGTTGAAACACGAGGAGTAGGAGGGAGATTTGATTTGAACGTGAAAAGTTGCAATTGAAACCAAGCCTCCTTTTTGTGCAATCACGTAAGACGGTCTTACATAAATAATCCTAATGACTGATGTGGGAAAAAAATATTAATTAGGAATGCGTTTTATTTGAACGATTTTAACTCAATTAAAAGTCTATAGAGAAAAGTTTGGATTACTTGCAGGTCTAAATTGACGTTCTACTGAGTGATTCTACTTTACCAAAGTCCATCAGGCTGTAGTCTCTTCCACCAAAGGACAGCGTGTTGCCGTCTGCAGTGGTTTGGGGAGGAGGGATCCCTCTCAGTCTTGCCAGTTTTTCCAGGATCTGGGAGGGCTTCAGCTGATCCCTCCATTGGTTTATCCCAGAGCTGTGTTGTAATGTATTGTTATAGAATCATTATTTCAAATATTTTAATTACATTCTCTAGTAGGGGGCTGGATCAGAATACAAGTTGTGCTCTAATAAGCAAGAACAGTTAATATAAAGAAATAATTATACAAAACAGAAACACTGTGCAAAACTTGAGGTGAGAGACCTGTAGAACAGATACCAAAATACAATACAACAGACAGATCGATGGACGGACAGATGCACATATAGGCAGACACACAGGCAGACACAAAGCATGCACACTTACAGGCAAAAGGACTGCGGAAGGCCGCAACAGGAGCGGAAACGAGAAAGAAGTCTATTCTCCAGGTCAATGATCGTCTCTCCCACTTTATCATCTCGGCTGAGCATGTCATAGTCGTACACGGATATCTTAAGGTCTTTTTCGTGAGGGAGGAAACAGGACATCTCAAACATCCTGACACAAAAGAAATCAAGTTAACTTGTGAGATGCACTTAACGATGCATTGTTGATCATTTTTGATCATCATTGGCTCAAACTTTCAAAATGAAATGTTTTCAGTTTTTCAACAGGTAGAGCCACACTAAAGACTAAACATTCATATTGAACAGTTCCAGTGCTGCCACCATGTTTGGGGAAGAAATGTAATTAGTTGAAGTCATTGGAGTAGAACTACCTGGGGAGAAACTGGAATTCGACCATTTTGAACAAGTTTGTTGACAGCGATTTATTCAATTAATTGGCAGGTAAGTAGAATCTATTTAAGTTGTCTTCTTCAATGTTTCTGTTGACAGGACACATGTTTTTGCCGAGCCTGGCTATCTTTGAGTACCTTGATGTTTGCAAATAAGGATGAACTTGTCGAAATCACCACACCGACCGACATGCCCATACGCACAGCCCAACGCCTATGCCATTTTGGACCCGGAAAAACCCCTGCCATTGACCCACCATGGCAGTATGACTGTTTACTCTAGCCGACCGTTTAGATAAAACTACTAGTGTTTTAGTAGTTTACCTGCCAAACTCTGGATTCAGGGTGTTTGGTTTGTAGTTGTCCCTGTCTTCAATTGTTTTCTTCCCCAAAATAATCTTGACATAAGGGTCACACTAAGGGACAAATGCAAACACAATATTAAAATAGGGGATGGTGTTAGTGTATGGGAAGAGTATGTATAAGTCATGTGAACGGAACAATTTGTTGACGTTTATAGATGTTTGTCGACGGTCAAACGGGAATATGTGGTTGAAACCCGAAGTTCATTCAGATTTTGACATACAGTACATCAGACATTTTTTGGAGTCCGCTCACCAAGCCATTATTGTCTTTAGGTTGCAGGTCGATGCATCGCACCACGTAGATCCTGACCAGGCACTCTTGCACTCCGCTCTGAGGAAGTTCTCTGAACTGGCGGGGGGGGACTGACACTCCAGGGTCATCAGGTAGGGGGTACACCCGGAAAGAGCCCTACAGGGTAGGACAAACAGAAACATCTATAAAATCAACATGCCAGTCTTTCCACCAAAACCGAGACACATATGTAATTGATTATAAATGCAATATCTTAATTGAATGACATGTTAATAAATGGAAAATGAATGTGTATGATGACCTTGAACTCTCCGACCACCGAGGGGTCATCTTCCTCATCGTCACCAGTCTTCCCCCGCTGCAGTCGGAATGTGTTACAGAAATCCGTCAACCCTCTGAACTCTGGGACCTCCTCCAGCTCACGGTCATACACCTGTGAGAAGGCAGAAAATAATGAGCCATTTTGAGTGTTCTGGACCCGATTACCGGCCAACTTGATTTGTTTGGTCGTCAGTGGTTTCTTTGTTCTTTCCGGTTTTAGTAACAACATTTGTGTTAAATGAGAATATAACCAAATGATGGCTTGTCTGGGAAATTGATTCCCATGAAAATGGCAAAAATGCTTATCATTGAAAGTCTACTGTGCCAAAATAATTGAGTTCTCATAAACACGTTTGTTAAATAGTTTATCTTTTGAAAAATTACTTTGAGGTCAGAAGACTGGTTGTAATCATTTTGAAAGTTGTATAAACACACAGTCAAATAAAAATAAATGAAAAGATCATGGAGAAAATAGATTATTTGGAATACCCTACAACAGGGGTCTTCAAATCTGGACCTTGAAGCCAGTTCCACTCCATATTGTTATTGCAACCACCTAATTAGAGACTTATTTAGACCTGAGATAACAGGTGGGTGCCATTAATGATGAAGTAGAACAGAAAACCAGCAGGCTCTGGACCTCGTAGTGTAAGATTTGAAGACCCCTGCCCTACAAGGTGGATGCTAGATAAATGTATTAAGGTAAGTAAATATGCTCCTTAGAAAGTGCAAAACTCAAACAGTTTAAAACTAAAGGCCATATTGGCCAACAACAGAAATTAGATTGTGATGAGTATTCTGACCATTATACGACAACAGAGATTTCCTCCAAAATCGAAAAACTCCCACTTATCATTCATTGAAACAGTGATGGAATGTATTACTTGTACCTTTAGTGTGTCATATCCTTTTGTCAGGTATGGGCCACACTTAGCGTGCTCTTCCAAGGAGGCATAGAACTTACTCCACCAGTCAACTGCCTCCTCATCCTAAACAAATCCAGATGAACTCAAGTTAGTATATTTAGTCTCAGTCTGGAAATTGGCATTCATTTGTATTGATATAAGAAAGAACGTTACTTTCTAAGAAGAAAACCAAAATAAAATCATACTAAGAATTTGTCTCAACACAACTGTTTTCTGCTAACTTTTCCCAGATAGATTTGTGATGTTATCATAACTCTTTATCACTCTGGCATGCCAAGCAATTTGGAAGAGACAGAAATAGTCAAGCAATAACCTTCCTTTGCTGGAATGATTTGCTGATAAAACAACACAACTGAAACAAGTCGTACTATTTACCCTAGTATTAAGGGTTGGTCTATCCTCCATGTCAATGATGATATCTCCTTGAGTCGCTGCTATCATGGCCACTAAAACAATAATATACGACAGAGACTGGATAGTTAATTTGTTGAACATGCCGTACTCAAGCAGTGTTGTACAATCTGTGTGTGCTTTCAGGCACCTGTGAGTACGTGAATGTCTCTGCCTGTTTGGGTGTGAGTACCTTTGGCCGACATGGCCACCTCAGCGCTGGTTAAGTAGGGGTCACAGCGGAACTCCTCCAAGGAGTCGATGGTACACTGGCCCACGATCGGCTTCCTACCGAAAGGCCGGTGGTCTATCACCTTAAGCACAATGGGAGGGGTGTACATCTCTTCTTTGGGTAAAAGCTGAGGAAGAAGGGAAGGAGGGAACAGTATTATTCTTTTATATATATTGTTGTATATTTTAAATAATTCCTGGTTGTATGTATTGATGAATACTGAATGACCAGTTCCCAACGCAATTACAACTGTAACAAGGTGTGTGATGACATATGCCACAGCCTTCAGCCAATCAGCATGATTGCATCAAATGTGCTTTAGAAGAAACATTCTGAAACATCATCGGTCAATTATATTATCTTATCTTTTTTTCTTTTATATGTCTGCCATATGTGCGGTTCGAACCACTAAATAGACCTCCAAGGCCATGTTCCACATTCACAGGTGATTTTTCAATTACAATCTGTATAATCAGGCTGATTGTCATTTTTAGATCTTCTATCCAACAGGTGAATTTGCCAACCAATAACCGTGGCCATGCTTTGGACTTCGCGTCAGAATGGCAGCTAGCCAAAAAATTTATCCTCATTTGTTGATGGCTACTGTATTTTCATGGTTTTTAGTCTTTCCTTCATATTTGTATTGTTAATTTGATACTAGCACTGACTTTCCTTTTAGCTATATCATTGAGTGAAGTTTTGTAGTCCAGTTGGTTGTCCCATTGACATGTTACCTTTACTCCATACCAAACACCTTGATTTATTTGTCGGCTTGTTTAGCCGTCCATCTCTACCTTGGGTATAATGTGACTTTACTTTTCACCCAGTTAATACTCTGTTACTGTCCCTGGGCTGTATTGCACCTAAATCGGCCTATCTCGTTCCTGTTCCTGAATTTTATCTGTTTTTCATCTGTTGCGAAAGCTATAAGGCTTCTCCACGTTGTAACGAGAAGACTCACTGCTGCATGTATCGTAGCTGCGTACGATGCCGAGGTGCTGTCTCCATTTGGGAAGGAGACTAGGGTTGTGGAGAGTTTATGTTCTTGATTTTTGTGTTTTTCCTGTATTTTTTCTTTCGCTGCTTTCTGTGTTTTCTTTGCAAATGCTTGACCTGTTGTCTCACATTTTTCGAAATACCAGATCAATGAATGTTCAAGAGGTCTACGGTCTTCTCTTACTTCGAAAAGCTAAATGCTAATGTGGTATTTTCTGCATGACACTCATTTATGCACTAAGGATCATTCAAGGCTGCAAAGCTCCATGTTAAGTCATGTTTTCGATTGACACCTTAACTCCAAGGCCAAAAGAGTTTTGATTGGCCATGGATTTTCTTTCTCAGCTACTAATGTAATCTCTGACAGTAAACAGTAGTCATAACTTGCCCCATCTTGTACACTCCTGGTAGTTTTAGTCAAAGCTCCCAACTTTGATGATGTGGAATTTGCCAGTAGGTTGTTGGGGAAAATCAATTCACTAACCGCCCCAACACCAGACCTATCAACACCTCTGCAATGTCAAAGTACTTTTCTGATTTTATGGCTGAGAATTGTTGTGTGGACCCTTGGAGGTCCTAGAACCCCCCGGGGCCAGAGGGATATCGGTAGTGCAAGACGGGGACCTGCAGCCGTGCCCCCGGGGTGGCGGTTTTGGGAGTTCCAGAGGACCTGGTCTTGTTTGCCCCCATCCAAGCGGACATTGTTGCTTTTGCCTCTCTGCCGGCTCATGTGATCCTTACTGCATGAATATAGTCTTGGTGTCTGCTGTCCTTTTCTGTGATGTTATTTCCTTTCCCTCACGGAAAATATTTTTTTCTAAAATGTTGTAACTTTGTTGCTGCTGTTATACAGTGCATTGACTTTGATGGGAAGTTGCAATACCACTTTAAGGAAGAAGACAGATCCAGGGAAGTTAGGATTCTTCTTGATGTTTTGGATAACGGCAGTCTCAACAATCTCTCCCCCACATTCCACTATGAGACTGGGAGAGGTGACTGTAGCCAACTGGTAATTCTTCATGTTCCTCAGACCCCAGGCTAAGATCTATGACACAACACAAGTCACGCATGAGTGTTCATAACCAAACACACAAATACTCACACACACACACACACCATTGATTAAATACGACTTTCCCAAAACTCTTGTAACATTCGATTTCCACTCTTGAAGTAGTACAGATGGGAACATTTTACTTTACATTACACAACTTGCTGAGCATGATAATGAGTGTGACAATGGCGAAAGATATTTGCTGCTAACATGCACCATGTAAGGTCATACATTCCTATGAAGGTACATGGCCATTTCTTATTACTGTATGTGTTGGCCTCACCTCAATGGCAGTAAGCTGTACAACCGGCCTGATTCCCTGGGGAACCATGTAGAGCCTCTCCCCTCGCCTAGGGGGTGCCAGCGGCAAGGCACTCTCATTAGCCTAAAAGCAATACACGTCGATCGATTGATCGATCGATATACCATCAGTTTCATCCAACATTTGGAAACAACTCTGTAAAATGGGCCACTCAAACTTTACCTTGTCTTTCAGCAGGAGCTCGGCAGCAACCAGCATCTCTCCAGCATTGTGGCCTTTCTTGATGACGGGGAACCAAAGCAATTTTGGGGAGACCGCTGCGCCAGGATTCAGCTTGACCACCGGGGGACACATGCTCCGACCCATGGCCTCATCCTTACCCTGATAGTCCGACACAGAAAGATGACCTTGAATCAATGTATTCAACCGCCTATCTAGAAGCTAATAACCACATAAGTACAGCAGAATGAACACTTTTTCACCTAAAAGTCTAATTGTCCCAGCCGATAAGGAGAGTCTATACGTCTTCTATCCTATTTGGCTGCCAGAAATCTTAATCTAAAAATGTAATTAATTTATTTTTATTTTTTTATGACCAAGATTACTGAATGTAATGTTTTGTATATTGTACATAAATACACAGCACCAGTTAAAAGCTTGGACACACCCATTCACTTCAATTCACTTCTGTGTCGAAACGTTTGACTAGTACTGCGTGTATAAAGATTCTTTCATCTAATTCAAAGCAAAACTCATGAGTGAATACACAGTGCACAACTTTAGCCTGACCATCTTACAAGGCGGTAAAAAGTAAAAAAAAAAATGTGTCGAATGTAAATGTGTTCCACACCAAAAGCGATTTCGAGGTAGGCGGCACTACCTCACAAAAGATATGTGAGCAGAATGTTAGCAACAAGGAAACGACCGAGGGATTAGTCCCCCGCCGGTCATTGTTCAATTGACGAAAGACGATTGCTTGTCGTTATACTGTTGATGTAGGACAGGGAGGATGCAGCTTGAGTGTAGGCTTTAACCTCAAAGTCTATTGTGGGCATTGATGACAGGGTCAATTATTAACGTACGCACGACAAGGTTCACGACAAGGTTCCCGTCTGCCCGGGTTTTGTGTACTGTCCCATGATGAAGCACACGGCTGGAATTGTGTTCACAATTAGAGAAAGTATATGAAGGTAAGAAAATATATTAACAACGGAAAGCCTTTAATCTGCTCATGGTTCATTTGGTTCACAAATCTGGTCATGATTCATTTACCGCTGTCTTATTGATAGTGCAATAATATGTTGTTCCACTTAAAACTTATAAACTATTATCATAAAATGTGAATACAAACAGAATGTATTGATGTGCAAATCATTTAATCACTGGCCTCTGTATGTCATACTTCTTTAACCTGTAGAAAATCTCTACCCTCCCACCTGACTACTACAAATTGACAAAATCTACAACGGCCCAGCACACGCTAAAACTACCTTTTGGTCAATACAGCCCTCTATCGTTATGGGTACATACCACTTGGTCACTGTCGTAGAGCTCCAACACCACACTCGGGGGGTTTTGTGCGATTGTGGTGGGGTGTCCGTAGATCTCAATGTCATTAAAGATGAGGGTCTGGTCCCAAGTGGGGTTCAGAGTGGCCTTGATGACCTCCGTGGTCTTACTCAAGTGGAGGAATGACACATGGGCATAGGGATCTGGACCGGCACACCAGAACACCGGCAATGTGTTTATAAAACATTGACTGCATGTATGAATAGATTACACTTAAAAAAAATTAAATACACAATACGCAGGCGAACGTGGTAGCCCAGAGAATGTAGACAATGTTCAAAAGCTGGTTAGAAAACAAGCAGTTTGAATGTTATCACACCCTTGGGGGGAAAAGGAGAAAAAACTTAAGGGACCCATTTGCCATTTTTCGAGTATTTTAGTGATTTTCCTCACCTGAGAAGCTATCCTTGTCCATGGCGATGAGGTGCCTGGCCTGATAAACATACACTCTCAGATGATACACATAACACCCTGACGAGAGAGCGACACCCATTTAATGTTACTTCTTCCTCTCAGCCTTCCTGAGAGGAAGGACCGGCAGGATGGAATTTGAGGAGAAGTCAACATATTGGCAGCAGCTCGATTAAGATCTGTGGCTTTTCTGTCTGTTGTCTATCATCTGAAAAATAATGACAATCTCTATCCAAAACTAAATCTGATGGCTGTACACCGTTTCTTTTTTTCTTTTTTCTTTTTAATATGTGAGTCATCTGCGAAGAATATAATCGAGTTAAACTATGGACAGTGACGAATGGAATTATTTTCATCCACATCTTTGTAAACAAGCTTATCTTACTCTGTGTATACAATTAGCTGGCATGGGTCCGCATTACTCACGGTCAAAGTTACAGGAAACTGTGGGAGTGTTGGCACCAAAAAGCATGGCTGCGTCCTTCCTACTGACCTGCTCATCAACATCCACACCCTGTAGACACAACACAGAGGGTGCGTTTACGCAGACACCACAAGGATGATCTTTTGACATTTACCAACAGCTCTCTTGCCTTGGTAAATGCCGCAAGAAATGCAGAGACCATCTCAGAACAAGACTAGCAAGTGCCTTCATTAGTCATTATTGGCAATTCCAGAGGAATAGTGGAATAGATTTACTTCATAAAAGTTTTATACCATATGATGAGGACCCATCTATTTTTCCCTTCATTGATTACAGACAAATCATATCAGGAAAAAAAAAACATGGGCAAATAAAAATGCTAAATAGCACTCAAAAGAGATTTTAGATGACTGGAG
The DNA here is from genome assembly GCA_016801125.1 of Novumbra hubbsi. NCBI lineage: Eukaryota > Metazoa > Chordata > Actinopteri > Esociformes > Umbridae > Novumbra > Novumbra hubbsi. The sequence goes on from JACXGK010000309.1 coordinate 117,807, forward strand.
TGCTATTGAGGAACTTCTTCAATAAAACCTATCAAATTCTCTCAAAACGGAATAAGGGCTTCGGGTTGTTTCGGGACAGTGCCCATTAAGAGAGTGCCACACAACAATGTTGATTAGTACGACCGAAGTCGATTCAGGTCTTATCTGTTGTTTTCCAGTGTTGTGCCAACCAGGCTTATTGGCAGGAAGGTTCCTTTGGTGGAGAATAATGAAAGGATATATTAATCAAGATAACATGTTAAAAGGCATTTGGCCCAATTCCATATTAATGCCTGGGCAAGTCTCCCGGAGCCTTGGTTATGTCTCCCCACTGCCCAGCCAAACAGCTGCAAGATGTTCTAGATATGAACGAAATAATGCTTTTAGTCTGAACTTCCAGTTTCAATTGTTTTTGAAAATTCACAAGTACTAACCAGTGCCCCCTCCAGTTTGAAGATAGCTGAGGATCCAATGCCACCTGACGGGGCTATTTTCCGTCTGCAGCGACGGCGGCGGAAAGTGTCAGATGAACGCGCCGTCCTGTGGAACTTCCAGCCAATCAGGGAAGAGTATTCCCAGCCTTCGTCTGAATCCCGCCTCTAATCAAAGAGACCGCGACAACAAGTGAGAAATAACGTCACAGCAGTTCGATCAGACGCACACAAGCTGGAGATGCTTCCACTACACCCTTCGTGCAAGAACCGCTTTCTCTTCCACCATCCCATATTCCTCTTCCTTCTTCTCCATCATCCTCCTCCTCTTCCTCTCACCTCAGGTGTTGCCACGGTGGCTGATGTCTTCCTGCGTGGCCGTACGAGCCTCTTCCTGCGGTGGGTGTGGTACATTTTCTCCGCCGCTCCCCAGGACTTGGGCTTGTCGTCGGGGGGAACGGTGATGCCGTACTCCCAACCTGTCACCCAACGCACAGAATGGCGAACGCTATAATTCCATTATATACATTCAGAAGAGGTGTATCGGTACAACACGTTGGTCCTCACCTTTCTCGTCCACCGCCCTGTTGATGTCAAAGGTCCAGTCATCCTCCCATTCCCAGCCTGCAGGACACCCTATCTCCTCTTTACTCTGGCACGTTTGCCCGTTCTACACATTCAAAGCCAGTCACATCCAACATTAAACGACGGCCCTAAAAGAACATTCGACTACTACTTCTATTATATAAACATACAGTGCAGAGCCTTCTTTATCTCCTGTCATTAAGGCTACCGCATGTTATCTCTCCAAATGACCATGGGTTACAGTGCTGCTGTGCCATGAGATTTCTGCTTTGCAAACTTTGCAACAGACATTTCTCCGATTTAATTCTTTAGCGTAAAGCGGTCCTATACTTTCTACATTTACCCTCCGCCACCTCAGCTTCTGCAATCTTTGAACATTTCATTTTTCTTTTTTAAACGTGACATTGGTTGCCAACAGCTTTTATTATCATTGTGTTACATCCTGTGTGCATTCCCTCTTGTGAATACAGAGGGCCTGTGTATGGGTGTGTTTGTGTGTACCGCACGTGTACGTGCTTGTACTTGGGCTATCTTACCACGTCTGTAAAAGGATCCGCAGCAGGCTTCCACTCCCCACCAGGGTAACGTGTTTCGCTCTGGAATAACTCATCTGTGAACTCAGTGTGTCCCGCGTCTGCCTCTGTTAGGAGACTGAATCCCACAAACACATATGAGGTTTTCATGGGCGTTCCGGGACGCTCCTGAACCTCCTACCGTAAATCTACTTGAACCATAATTATTACGTGACTTTTAACCTGAAACCCGAACGCTTAACACAACCCATAAGTCTAAAAAATAATCAAAAAAAATTAAAATACCTTTTCACCATGTTTCTTTTTCATATAATGTGAGAATGCATTGGTGAATAATTTTCCTAAAGAAGTTCCCTCACACACATGCTATCCTTGTGGGGAACATCAAAACCTATTAATCTCCCTGTTCCCTAATCCTAACAAAACCTCACCTTAAAACTCAACAACCAAACCTCTACACCTAAAGCTAACATAACGAATAACGAATAATCCAAAACCATAAACCAACCTGAAAATGTATTAATTAGTTAATGATCTCCAAATCCAAATCAAAGCAACAAACTCTAAGTTTTAACGAAATCCCTTAACTGAAAACAACCTTTTTCCTAGTGTAAAACAGCAGAAATGTTGCTTGACTATTTGTTAATAGTCTGTATACAGTTTAGTTCGTGTGGATGCCCCCACTAATGTAATCTCATATATATATATATATATATATATTTATTAATTTATTATTATAGCCACCCTAATTCCTTCTGCAGTTCTTGCACTACGGAGACATAACAGGTATCAAAATGTGTGTCTCGTTTCCGATTGCGTTGCTATTGTTTTGTAGAAGGTTTCGTTGCGAGGTATAGGAAATATTCAGTTGAAACTAATGCTTGCTAGCTACAGTACTGTTTATGAAGTGACATTGAAATAGTACTGACTTCGACCATGGGACTTACTTTGTCAAAGGTAAGGCTGAAGTTATTTTGCTACCTTTTTCAGCTATTCAGTATTTTCATGTGGGAGACAGGTAGGTAGCTAACTAGCTAATGGGACATAAGGTGTTTTTGAAGTCTGGAGATGGCCAGCTAAGTACTGGAAGACTACCTGTGTTAACTTACTGCCATTACACAGCTGGACACCGGATACAGCTGGTATGAAGGCAGCCACACATTTCATTTCCACAGAAGTTGTAGCTTTTCAAGTTTACCTTCTACTTTCCTTTAACACTCCCACCAAAATCACCCTAAACCTAGCCTAAAATGTCTTACCATAACCCTATATTTGAGGTGGTAGGGCTGAATGCGGCCCGCGAGTCCGTTCCTGCTAATAAAACCGCAGCTCTTAACGCTCCCACTGACTCTCTTTTGGCTGAAGCTTTGACCAGGAATGCTGATCATCATACCATCGGGTTATCAAACCTGTGCGCGCACATGTACACGCACACGTGTGTGTTTACGCCCGCCAAAAGGTTACGCTCACCCTCTCTCAGGGTCCACAGTCCAGTCGCCCTCCCACTCCCACCCCTTGGGGGGCATGAAGCACTCCTTCTTAAGCTTCACCTTTCCAGTCACATCAGAGAACTTGTGCCGATACACCAGCCCTGTGGTGCCCCACTTCCCAAACACCTGGGCCTGGTTCTCATACTGACGGGAGAGGAGACAACATCACCTGGTAAGGACTTGGAAGGTCAATTAAGAATGAGAGTACTGGGCAAGTAAGTGAACGGGTGATGGTTTGAATGCCTAAGACGACCGGATGGAAAATCCATCATTGTGTCCTTGAGCAAGGCACGTAAGCTTGGGTAACGCCACCTGGATTATATCATATAAATGGAAGTGCAAGTAAAATGAGACATTAATTGGGAGGAAGAAATATATACAGAAAATAGAAAAGATGACCCAGAGTAATTAAAAAAGGACTTAATATACAAAACACCGCGTTGTGTTTGTCAGCACAGACAAATAAACAAATAAATGCGGCAGGTCTTATATGAATAATAACAATACCATTTCGGCGAACACGCTGAAGGTTCCCTCTGAAAAGCTGTTGAACTTTTTCTCATGCGCAGAGAGCCCAAGCCACATGTTGACACGGAGCATGACAGGGATCTTCACACCTTTGCTTTTGTCCATGGGGTACTGGCCACAACAAACACACATAACAACATGTTGTATGCATGTGGGTCCAGAAATACATCTAAATGAATTGATACGCTTTCCTATCGCCTGGTTTTCTTTAGGGTTAACATGTTGTTGCAGTAACAGAGGTCTTACCGCCAAAAACGTTGTTAGTCTAGGTCCAGAAAGAGTCAAGCTAGACAGTTAACCTGACAGATTCACAATGGACATTAAACTGGACTACTAATCTATCAGAGGAACAAATAGATCAGATTCCCACTGGACTAGTCTCACTGTCAGGCAGAAGCAGGCCATTAAGCAGTAACGTCAAAGAGACATGTCTGACTGTCAAACAAGCAGTGGATATCTAGCCTGCATACACAACCATTTGTTTTATAGGTACAATTTTGGATCTATATTCCAAACAACATGAGAGCAGCATTCTGGAATGTGTTCTTCATATGTTAATAACAATGCTGTGCATTGGGGATTTAAACATTTGTTTTGATATTTTTGTTTTGGCAGATCTATTAAATTAAGATGTTCAGTAAAATGCAACTGATTATAGCTGTAGCTATGTGTGTATTTTTAGTAGAGGCAATGTGATGTAATGCACTGTGCAAAAAGTCACAACATACCTGAATTGTAATACCTGAATTGCAGAAGTCCAGGGAACTTTTTAATGCATTTTGCTCAGTGCACTACTACTATCGGATTCAATGTTCAGGTTCTCCACTGTCATACCTGCATGAATATGGTCTGGGTCCGGCCACAGTATTTCCCACAGGCCTGCTCACTGTAGGTGGAGTACAGGATCTGATTGGCTGGGATGCGAGCATATGCCACCCTCTTCTCTCCACGCAGCATCCAGATCAGCACGTCGGGTATACTATTCTGGGGCTAAGGAGACAGCCAAAGACAGAAATAAACGGGGATTCAACGAGATGGCTGTAGGGAGAACAAGCAAGAGAAAGAGTGGCTCTGTTTGTGATTGACACCGTAGTAGAAGAGAGGGAATACAATCCAGACTGTATTCTGGTATGTGTGTTCATCACTAAGGTGGCTTGTCATTCCTATAGCAACCTGGACATGCCTTACTTAAAGCACATTTCAATAATAAATAGTTGACACAACAATAATAGTCCTGAATGTAATATGAATGTCTATCGTCGTTTTGCTGCTGACCTCCTCGGCCAGCTGTTTCAATCTCTCCAGCCAGTTCTCAATATCTGTAAGAGTGGATGTAACATTGGTGGCCTCCTCCTTCATCTGTTTGGCCGTCTCTCGGATTCTGGCCACTGCTAAGTCACGCATCTTCTTAATCTGGAGGTCCAGTGTGGTCAGGTTGGGTTTGCCCTCAAGCTCTGGTATCTGAAAGCTATCAGAAGCTAATGTGAAGCTGCCAGAACCTAGCATGAGGTTATGAGAAGCTATACTAAAGATTTACATTTTAAAGATAAGTAAATAGATAAAATATCAATAAATATAAATAACCTATTGTTTAAATTAGCCCAATGTTGTTCAGTTGGTAGAGACTGGTGTTGGGCATGGGTTGAGGAAGTAGTGTTAAATGGATATTGCGGTGAATCGATTGAAGTATGCTAAAAAAACCTACAACGAAACAATCCTAACCATTGATGTCATCAATGAATGTCTTACCCGCTTAGATCCTCAATCATTTGGTTGACGAGTTTGAGCCAGATCTCAGCTAAGCGTGCATCTGAGGCTTTGGCCAGGATGGCCGTTCTCAAAGACGTGAGGTTGGACTCCTGACAGAAATTCAAACAGATGAAAAGTTGCAACAATTAAGATTTTTCACATGATTGATTGATCTTTTTTTGGGAGGGGATTTCTCACCAGTCTGTACGCAATGTAGAGAATGATGTTGACTGGATCCAGTCGATGGCTAATGTCTTCCCAGAAAGATGTGAGAACGACAACAGGTTTGTTCTCTGCCCATGGCAGGTAGTAGTAGTGGTTACCTATGGCAGAAACCGAATAAAGTCATCTTTCAATTGGCTTGAAAGGTTTCAAGCCCGTCTATTAATGGGATGGTGTAGTTTTGATTACCGTCAAACACAGCACAGCTGTACTGGGTTGTTGACGATAATGGCTTGCAGGTAGAGTCCAGTTTGTTTCCATAGTTACCGATGCTCACTTCAAACTGGATTGGCTCACCGGGTTCCTGGAGCATGCATGAGCTATGGAACACAGCACAAAGCGAGAACTTCCTCCTTCGCTGGTATTTCTGGAAAAAAAACAGATAAGGAGTCAGAGTAGCTTAATTTCAATAGTAGTGTTTTATCTTTGGTATAGAAATAAACGTTATTTTGGAAGCAATGGTCTACACACAAAAACACGGAACAGAGGGTATGGTTTCAGGGCAGTATACAGTGAATTTGAAATAATATCAATGAATAACAGTACTAATAAAAACCTTCTATGTTTTAGTTTATTGCTACCCCATTTAAATCGAATTTGCTGTTTAATTTTTAAAATCGACTGCTTTCAATTTAAACTGACAATAACCCTGGCTCAGACCGATTTTCATTCAATCCTGAAGCAACAAAATCCCAACTATGAAAGAATCTTTTTGTGTACCTGGGCCACCAGGATGTCATCACTGGAGATGTCGTCTACCTTCCTGTCAGCTTTGCCCTCCAGCTGAGTGGAGAGTTCGATGAGGACTCTGCCTCTGTAGGCCACTCCTTCACCCTGATTTACACAGATTTGTAAAACATCTAGGGCCCATTACAGCTGAAGCAAAGTCCATTCACCCTCATTATTAGATATAGATTAGTCTTAACCTGCAAAAAGTTCTAGATTAAGTTTAAGTCCAAAACTGTTGTCAGATTTTTCCTCTTGTGATTGACAGACAGTATCGCACTCAGTGGATTGGGCGAGAAAGATGTATTCCGTGACACTGATGTATTGTGGTTATTTTTTTTAACTCTGACACAAACAACTAAAATGCTGATGATGAATATGTTTATGCTGGTTTAGTTTGTTCCAGTTGCTGGTGCAGCAATGATGTTTTGCTTTAACGGCAGTAACACAGACTGTCTGGGAACTCACTGATGTCCTGATCCAAGTCTGGGAGGAGATACCCCAGGAAACCATCTGCTGTCTCTTCAAGGGCATACCCAGACATACCCAGACATACCCAGATGTACCCAGACGTACCCAGACGTACCCAGACGTACCCAGACATACCCAGACATACCCAGACATACCCAGACATACCCAGACATACCCAGACGTTCACACAAGTTGGAACAGCCAGTGATTGTAATTGTTTACTTAGATTTTTGGTATGAATTTGAATCCAGCTCTACATCTGTTGGTGGTTTTGGTTCCAAATGTACATGAACATTTTTAGGACAAGAAAGACCATGTCTTACCATGTCGTTGTTAAATCCATTTTGATAAGGATTCTACTCTATAAAGATTCTACTCTTAACTAGCACGGAAAATGTTAATCGATTTCTTCTCTAATTTAGCTATGGGGTTATGCTTCAGGTCTGACAATGAAATGACATGTTTTAGAGTTACAAAGGAAGCTTTGCAAAGTTAATTTACTGCTTTTTGTGGACTTGGGGAAGAACAAAATATATAACGTTATTAACCGGTTCCCATGCCATGAAGGAACGGTTCCATTCTGGAACACATTCATTTCTTATCTGTTGCTTAAACTGGTTCAAAGAAAAACTATATTCAGAAAGATTTAAATATATTTTGAGGTCCTGGGTAGCTGGGAGTAGCTTTTGTACTTGTGTCTGAAGATTTGTTCAAAACTAGACTGTGGGTATGTTGTATGGTGTACTTTGTCCACCCTCTGCTGTCTTTGTTCACCCCTGCTGTCTTTGTCCACCCTCTGCTGTCTTTGTCCACCCCCTGCTGTCTTTGTCCACCCCCT